>KB670391.1:417054-654636 GCA_000349105.1 Anopheles epiroticus | reverse complement strand
TCTACAAATATTTAAACCGAACCACAAAATGCTTGTACAATCTATCTAACATTCCCTTAGAAATGTAAGAACAAAAACACATTTTAATAGTCTAATTCTTTTCTTTCGATGGCTGGCGAGAAACCAAATCATCGATCAACGACGAGTTCTTTTCTTTCAAACGGATCATTAAAAATAAAGCATAAAACGTTTCGTTTAAAATGTTCTCTTACTCGTTTTCGTATTATTTGCGGTTTGCCTTATATTCGCCGATTACAGTTAAAATGTACAATAAGGAAGAGTTTTTTTTTTATTTATAAATTTACAACATCCCAACCGGATACGCCGCATAGGAATGGGCCGCCTGCACATGTTGCCTTTCTCCTCCGTGTGAAGCACACCATATGGATTCATCCTGCACAAACCGCACGCTGTAGTAGTGCTGTGTTTCTCTAAGCAGTCGCTACACGAGTAGCTTTTTTCTAGGTAATAGTAAATGTGTTTCTTAAAACTATACTTTTTTTCCAAAATTGGTCATTTTTTAAATGTCGTTTGCCTATGAATGCGTCACATCTTGATTGTGGGTCTTCCTATTATTAGAGTCGGGTTCCTTAACTGAATCATTAATCTTCTGATTCATTTTTAGATTATCGCTCTTAGATTCCGTTTTATATTGTAAATGATAAATTTGTAGAATGCTTCGTAAGATCTACCTATTTACATGGGTAGCATTCATGCTCGAGCAATGCACGTTATAGAAATTCAGTTCACTGAGAGAAATCTGCGTTTATTTTTATTCCTATCATACTCTTCTATAGATTGTTATAGATCCCTACATTTCATCGTCACATCGAATGCTACTACACTTTAACATTTCTCGCCTTCATTCTCTTATGTACTGGATGAGAGATGGACTAATCAGTTCTACTTGTACCATCAAGGAGAAATGAAAGCAATGCACACAGAACGAGACACTTCTCACAACTTAACAACGTGTTTCAATGATGATGGATAAAATAAATAATTTAGCGTTTTATTTAGCAATTGTAATGTGAACCTTACGATCGCGTTTAAGCAACCTCTAGTTTTTCGATCTTACTCTCTTTTATATTTACTTTTGTAGCAATAGTATAAAAATTTACCTATACATTACTTAACTTACCAGATGTAAAGAACGTTTGCAAACGAAATACTCTTCACATGTATGTACAAACCTCTCTTCGCATTTCGAGGCAGGTCCACTGAATGTTTCTAAGGTGCGGGTTGCTGCTGCCCTTCCGGTGGAGCGACCGTCGCCTTCATGAGATTAACTCGTGCCACAATCTTCAGTGCCGGTCCAAGCTTCATATCCATCGTGCTAACGAGGTGGTTCTCCTTCAGCAGCAGCAACGCTTGACCATCAATCTCCTGGTTGACGAAATCTTCCGCATAATCCGCACAACCCGGCAGCCCGCGAATAAACTCGTACACGTCCTGTACTGTCCACCGTAGGATAGAGGATGCTTCATCGGCATTGGCAGCAGCTGCTGCAGCGGCCGCGGCCGCCGCTGCCACTGCAACAGGCGTGCCCTGGGAGGCCGGTACGTCCGCGATCAGCATTGCAGCCGCCGGTGGTTGAGCTTGTCCCATACCACCAGCAGCCGGCTGAAGTAGTCCCTGTTGCTGCTGTTGCAGCTGTAGCAACTGTTGCTGCTGTTGCTGTGCTAGGGCACCCGTTGGCAGCACTGCGGTCTGCATCTGTTGCTGCTGCTGTTGATCTATATCCATCTTCATGTTGGAGAGCACTCCTGCAACGGCTGGAGCTAGCATCGGACCGGCACCCAATGGTCCGAGTGGAAGTGTGCCGAGCGATGGGTCCACTCCCGGCAACACTACGCCAGCCGGATTGGTGGCAACACCAACCATACCGTTCATGGGACCCACTATCGAAGTATCCATTGGGGTTGCAATCGTTGTAGTTGGGGTTGGTGGTGCCATACCATTGTTGCTACTGGGCGCAAGCACCATTCCCGTCGCCCCAGGCGTTCCATTCTGCACCGGCGAGGATACCTGGTCCTGCGAGCCTTGCTTAGCGGAACGTGCACAGGACGCACTGCAGAATCGTTTCCGCTTCATCTTGCTGCGCATCTCCGCTTTGCCGCATACTTCGCAGTTGCCCATATCGCCCGTTTGGTTTGATGGAGAGAGCGGACTGTTCGCTTCGTTGGTAGATCGTTTTTCTGCAAGGGAAGAAAAAGATTTTGTTTAGAACACTCACATTTCAGAACCGAACGATAATCGAAACCGAAGAACGTGTACTCACTCGGTGGTTCGTCGGAATTGTCCCGCTCCGGATAGCGCTGTCGCTGCACCGCGAACGGTTCATTGGCTTCCTGTATCACGAAACCCTCGATCACGTGCGTCAGCACATTCGGTTTGATCGTTGCCTTCGGGATACCGCCCTTATCGGCACTGCTCGCCGTCTTCGGTGGCAATCCGCCGGACGATCCGGTGGACGATGGCGTCATCACACCGGACGTTGCAGTTGAGCCAGCGCATGAAGACACCACGCTGCCGTTTGTTGAGAGCAACCCGTTCGAGCCTATGTTACTGACCGGTATGGCTGACGTGCCCGTAATCGTTGCAATTGCTGCCGTAGCCATGGTGGAGGATGTAGTAGTGCTAGAGGTGGTGGTACTGCTCGACGCACCCGTCGTTACCGTCGTAGTGGTGCTGGTGGCGGTGGACGAAACGGAGGACGATGTAGCCACCGAGCCGGAAACTGGCACGGAATCCTTTGACGTTTCATCTGCCACGCTTGCGGGAGTGGTGGTTGTCGTTGTGGAGTTGGAGGAAACTGTTACGCTGCCACTGACTCCGGTCACACCACTGCTCGCGGTTGTACTGGAGGTGGTGGCGGAGGCAGAAGAAGCAGCGACGGTTGACGCAAGCGATGTCTGTGTGGGATCACCACTGGTTCCGTTCGTGTTTGCCACCGAGGTTGCGGTACCGGGGGCAGGTGTAGTGTCCATCGGAGTACTAGCGGTACCATTCAATTGCGCATCGGATGCGCTGCTGTCCGTCGTAGATGCACCAGTCGTCGTCGTTGATTGGTCGGAATCTAAAATGAAAAGCACGGGAGATATTATTAACATATAAATTTGTGTTTTTTACAGCCACATTTTCAGAAACAAGCATCCTTTACGTATAAATTCCGAACAACCAATCGACATCAAACCAAGTTTCTAAACTGCCCAAAAACCGTTACTTCAGGTGTCAAGAACTGACACATTTTAGGTCAATTAACACTGGACTGATTCTCGCTATTGACACAACGGTTCGGGTTTGGGTGCGGGATGCCAGACGGCATACGGTTTACTTCAACATGAAAACGTATTGCGTGTAGCTTTTCATCATTCCTCGAAGCAAACTATAATACTCACACCTCCCCATTCTATCCTGTTGTAAGCTGCAAACCCAATCACATCAACAAACGGTCGCGGAACACACGTGTTGTTCTTCTAGCATAAAATGAAACACCAACCATTCGTGAAGTTTAGATTCGTACTTGTTCCGCGATACCGGTTCCGGTGTGCCTAGCTCACACGGAAGGCAAACCTCTACCACTATGATTCATCTCTCTTTCCCTGCCAACCCGGTAACACTTTCGATCCCGGCACGTGCTGTACACGGTGGAGGATGAACACCCAACCCCACCATTCCCATGTTAAACACTCACACAAACACCATCGATGGAGTAGTCGTAATGGAGCGATGCACTACCACATGTTCCCATCATGCTCATCGTGTTGCACACACACACAGCCAGCCGGCCTGCCAGGCAGCATACGCCAACCTCTATCCAAAGCACCCTTACAGGACCTCTTTCGCGTACACGCCAACGGTACTCAATATATCGATCACTGTGTCACACTCGATGCAACACACCATCGACCGGTGCGCTGTGGCCTTGAAAACTTGCCAACGCCGTTGCACACACTTTTCTGTACTGCGCTTTCGTTGCTTTTTTGGTACGAAGCGGATGTAGTTCAACACTTTTCCTCACGGAAGAACGGTAAAGCGCAATATATCACATTCCCCCACGTGTCGGTTCTTATCAATCGTTAGTAGCCACCCACGAAAAACAACACTTGGGGCGCAACTCTATCTAAATCCCAAACTAGACGCCGCAATCGCGAAAAAACCTCGCGATAAAGGTACGCACAGCAGAATTGTGACGACCGGAGCGAGCAAGAGAGAGCAACGACACACCGGGGGTACTCGCGTACAACTGACGCGCTCTCGGACGGTTCCAGCCAATGTCAAGTTCAAACAAGCGCCAACAACAAACGCCGTCACCATCAAACCAATACACAAGTGAGGGATATATCTTGGCTAAAATAAGCAACATTGCACTACACAGCCACACAAGCGTCACTCACCAGCTTACCGGGTGCCGGACTGCCGACTGTACACGTACGGGGGTCTGGGAGATGAATGTGTGCAACCACCGCGGCCACCCCACCCCTCCCCCCACAACCCCATCCCGTGGGTGGGGAGGGGTGTTGTGGTGTTCGCAAATGTTTTCGCCTTTGCACGTTTGTCTAATCCGCGTGACCGTCCGTTGTGAGGAAATGAATGATGCCGTGTGGAGAGCGCAGTTTGCGATCGTCCGGCATGAAATGTCAGTTAATTGTACCTTATGAATCGATCAAAAGATATGTTCGTTTTGTTTGGAGGGTGTAATTATTACTTTGTTCCGATGTGGAGCATACCTCCAAAAAAAAGCAACCATTCAACAGAACCAACCTGTTCATAAATGATCGGATTACGTTTATCGAAAAGCTCAAGAACTCTTCTTTATACAAAAACTGGTAAACATTTTTTTAACATGGTTGATCATTTCGAAACGATATTTAACTTCGGTAAAGACTGTTGCAACGAAGAAAAAAAAGGTGAGGCGCAATGAGCGATCGCGAATAATTATTCACACCCGAAAACCGCACTCGACTGAGGGAGCGCTTCCGCCACAGTACCTCCAAAACTCAGCTCCGCGTTGCCACCTCAATCCCACCCAAGCGCGGCTATGTTCGATTGTTTGTAGCGCGCGATACAAATACAGTCGCGATGATGGAAGCGTAAAGTTCATCGTACGGCAACCCTACACACACTGCCACACCACCAAGAGGGAAAAGGGGGTGGCGGGGGTGTGTGTGAATTAGAATCATTCGTTTTGCAAAAGCATTGCAGAAACATTTACACTACGCATAAGCGCGTCGGGGAACAAATGAGGGTTTGTAACGGTGCCAGCGACGCGCTGAATGCTTCTTTGTAATAAAACGCTTCTGTACGAAAGGTTTTGGAATTCATGCTGAAGAGAGCCCCATCTTGTTTTGATTGCTAGAACCCCTTTTCAGTACATACCTTTTCCGCTTGCATCATTCGCCGATGACTTATCCTTCGCCGAAACGTCCATCGAAGAGGCACCCATACCGGCGGCCGCCGGAAGCGGCTGAGTGCTCTGCGGTGACTGGAACAATCCTAGCTTCATGGTACCGGTCGCCTGTGGCGAACCTAGCAAACCGCCCTGTGCCATCGAGGTATGTAGCTTTCCTCCCGCCGTCATCATACCCACAGCCGTCGAACTGGCAGGCGAACCGGGCAGTGAGGCGACATTTCCCCCGCCAGCAATTGGTGACCCTCCGAGCATTGCCATGGGACCATTGCCCGCGGCAGCGGCTGCCGCCAGTGCGTTCATGTTGTCCAACAGTTGCTGCTGCTGGATCTGCTTCTGGGGCGTGGAGAGCTGCTGCAGCTGGTGCATCGCCACACTGATCGCTTTCGGGTCCGCATCCTTACCCGCATTGAGCATAGCGTTTGCCGCTCCACCACTTGCGGCACCACCGGCGGAAGCGACGAGCGTTGCCGCCTGCTGCTGCCCCAGTGGAGCGGTGGTCGTAATGGCGCCGGAAGAAATCGAAGAAATCATGCCCGAGCTGATGATCGATGCTACGGACATGGGAGCAGCCGACAAGGACGTCATGGCTCCGATCGGATTCTGTTGTGCCGACTGGTGCACGGACGAGTTGGGCATCGACGATACCAATATCTGCGAGTGGTGCGACTGCTGTTGCTGCTGACCGGGCTGGAGTGCTCCCGCGGCGACCACATTTGTGGAGGCCACGTTTGATTGATGGATGGGCGATATGGTGGCACCATTGCTTGTGACTACGATCGGGTTGCCAGCCATGCTGGTGATGGATACGGGCAGCAGGCTGCGATCAATCTGCAGTGCCTGCCCACCCTGAGACACGATGGTGGAGCGATCGGGCCCACCCGGCTGTCCCAGCGAGGCAGCCATGATCATTTGCGTTGTGTTGGCCGCAGCATTAGCGCCAGCCTTTCCTGCCTGACCGCCGGCAGCGGCGGCTACCGCTTGTTGGTTCGCAAGCTGCTGGAGCGCGTTTTGCTGGGCTTGAGCCTGTTGCTGAACTTGTTGCTGTTGCTGATGCTGCTGTTGCTGCTGCTGTTGCTGCGCTTGCTGTACCTGCTGCTGCTGGAGCAACGCTTCGGAGGAAACGTTTATCATCATGCCCGGTTGATTCGGTTGCCCCTGCTGGAACACAAGCTGGTGCACAATGTTGCCCTGTTGGGGACCACCGGCCGTGGCCGTTTGCACCAGTTGGCCCTGCTGAGCGGCATTGGTAAGCAGCTGCGCTTGGTTTGCCTGACCGGCAACGGCGGCCTGCTGAAGAATTTGCTGCTGCAGTTGGTGGATTTGTTGCTGTTGAGCGGCTGCCTGCTGCTGGGCTTGCTGGTGTTGCGCTTGCTGCTGTTGCTGCTGCTGCTGCATCATTTGCTGTTGATAAATAGCCTACGGAGAAGGAGGAAGAAGGAAATTAGAATGCTATCGATTCGGTACAGAGACGCGGACTTCATACCTGTTGTTGCAGCAATATGTGTTGATTGTTCGTCTGCTGCTGTTGCTGCTGGGCCGATTTGAGTTGTTGCTGAAGCTGCAACTGTTGCTGTTGCTGCTGTTGCTTGCTATCGCCCAACAGAGGCATATTGAGGACTGCCGGACTTAAGCCTGCCCCGGTGTTCATTAACACCATTCTATGAGAAATATGGAAAATGATTAGATCCTTACAATACGGAATGGCGAACACGAATTTGACTTACTTTCCACTGCTCGTAACGACTTGCTGCAATTGAGACTGAGGCGTGGTTTGCTGGCTTGTGGTCTGACCAAGCTTTTGCGGTGTTGTTGGACCTGTGCCTAGCTCCGTCTTGATCATTGGCGCGGACGGACGCACCATCGGCTGTTTCGTGCGCATCTTCGTGCCGCTCTTGTTGAGCAGACTCTGCTGTGCTTGTGCCGTTTGTGTCGACACCGATGGACGGATGGGCGATGTTCCCTGGGGTAGTATCTGTGGCCGTTGGCCCTGCTTCGTACCAAGCGATCCTGCGATACCTTTCTGTCCCTGCAGTCCCGTGCCAACGGTGCCCGACTGACTCGCTCCAGCCGTTCCAGCACCAAGCGTTCCCGCCTGACCGACGGCTGTTCCCGGGCCTGCAGCATTGGTTTGAGCTCCCGATTGTTGTTGCTGCTGCTGTTGTTGCTGCTGTTGCTGGGCCACTTGTTGTGGGGATTGTGTGATCGTACAGGGCAGCGCAAGTGTTTCTAAAGGGAAGGGAAAAGAAAGAATTTACAATTTAATCGATGTCACGAACAAGTTCTCTGTAGCACTACTTACGATTGTGTGTTTGGGGCGCCTGCTGAAGCGTTTGCTGAGTGCTGGGGAAAAACACGTTCGGAGTGCCATCCGGATTGGTGCCGCGTATAATGATCGGGTTCGACGCAACCAGCCCGTTGGGGGTGGACCATATCTGCCCGGGCAATGGCCACTGGGTTGAGAATTGCATCTGCTGAGCACCCTGCTGCTGCAGCGGACTGAGCAGCTGGGCCGCTTGCATCGGTGCCTGCGACACCTGCACACACTGCTGACCGGCAGCAGCGGCCGCTTGCTGCTGTGTCAGTGCGGCTAGGTTCTGCTGCTGGGCAGCTGTAGTCGCTCCGGCCAGCCCGGTTGCCGTGCCAAGCTTCTGCAGCTGCACTTTTTGCCCGGAAGAGGCTCCCGCGACGGCGGCAGCAGCCACCACATTCTGCAACGCTTTTTGCATGTCCTGCTGGGTGGTGCCCGCCTTATTGCCCGTACCACCGGCAGCGCCCACGGCCGTCCCGGCGGTGGTCGCGCTCAGTGCCGGTAGCAAGTTTTGCGCCTGTGCCTGGGGTTGCGAGTTTACCACGCTGACCGGTTGGAAGAAGGTGAACGGGCCGTTAAAGTTGCCCGCACCGGTCGTGCCGATCACCTGCTTGCCAGTTGTCGTCGTCAGCATCTGCGGTGTGCCCTGGAAGGGTTTGGAGGTGATCAGCTGAAACTGCTGCTGACCACCAAGCGGGGGGAACATGATTGGCTGTGAACCGTAAATCTGCTGCAGATATTGCGCGTTCGGGATCGGCTGCTGGACGACCATACGGCCGTGGGGCCAATCGGTCGATGAGAGCTGCTGCCCGGTGGCCATGGCTTGCAGTGGTGCCATGTTGTTCAGCGCTGCAGCAGCCGCCGCCGCAGACTGTTGCTGTTGCTGCTGTTGCTGCTGCTGTTGGGCGACCTGCTGCTGTTGCTGCTGCTGCAGGGTTTGAGCATGGTGTGGGCTTTGCGGCGGTGCCACACCACTCGCCTCCGCTAGGACCTGCATCTGTTGCTGCTGAGCTTGCTGTTGCTGCTGCTGTTGTTGGGCTTGCTGCTGTTGTTGCGCTTGGTGCTGCTGTTGTTGCTGCTGCTGATGATCAACACCGGCCGTGCCGGTTTGCCCGGTCGGCACTGGTGAGTACTCCTGCTTCACCTGTATCGTACCGCCATACGCCTGTAACTGTTGGTACTGAAATAGCTGCTCCTGGGACAGCTGCAGGGGCACTGTGGCCTGCTGCGCAGGGCTCTGAGATTTCTCCAGCGTGTCGGGAAGAAAGTCGTACGGTTCGTCGAACGTAATGCCGGCCTTTTCGGCGAGCGTTTCCAGACACTTCAACGATGATCCGTTGCTATCCTCCGGCTGTGGTGCGACTGTTCCACTGCCAGTGACCACAATCTTGGCCGTCCCAATAGTGCGCACTGTTGACGACGGCGGTGGTGAACCCGAACGACCCGGTAACGGATGTACGTGGAACACCGATAGGTTCGGGGAACTGTCTGCTTCCCCGCTAGCACTGGCCCCGATACCAACCGACGATAGCGACTGATGGGGTGACAGAGCGCTCGGTGCGGTACAGGCGGCGGCCGGTGATTGGGCGCCTGCTTTGATGATCGGATTCCACGGCAGTTCGATGGTCACTACGTTCGGTGCCGGTTTAGCGATGGTTGTCAAGTTGTTTACTTTGTCTACGTAGTCGACCCGGACGATACCGTTGTCTGGGTTTGATGCCTGGGGGATCTCGGACTTGATGTACTGTAGTCTTTGCAGCAAAGCACTGGCAGGTTGGTTTTGCTCCTGCGTTTGATTCTGTCTCGTAAGATTGTCGTAATGTTCAGATCTGTGGAAAGAACAATGGCAAAAGACGAAGAAAACACACATTATAGTAGTTATAGACACAATTCTCATTATTTATTAGATATAAAATAGATTCATAAATTAAAGTTTATTAAAGATTTTTTTTTATTCAGTAGTAACGGCCAGGCCGTATTGCTATTAAAGATTTTATACATGACAATTTTTATCAGCTGATAATATCTAATATCGGACCAAGGTGGCTCACCAAAGCAGGATAGAAACATTCGACTCTACCTGCCGTATGAATGAGAAGCATTCCTTAATCGGATAAGAACTCTTATGTTTTAATGAAATTAACTTATTCCGATTACCAACACATTTTACCAACGCACACATACACAGAACACTCAGGAAGAGCAAGGGCTAAGGCCACGGGAAGACAATGGGAAAGCATGAGCAGGGGATTTCCATTAACCGCACAACATTCTAGGACAACGCTCTCCTCTTTTTCGCTCTCAGTTGCTCTGGTGAATTCGAGAACTAAGTAATACTAGGTAAACATGGGGCAATATGGGCACGATAAGGCGTTAAGGCTGTAGTTTTCTTTTTTCAATTCATAGTCAAAATCGCGAGACCGTGAGCGGTTTCGGAGTTTATTGCAGTAGGCCAAGACCGCAAAGCGGTTGTAGCGCCCGATAAGTAAGTAAGTAATCAAAATCCCTTTTTATTTTCACATTGCTCAGAGCTTTAATTATATTAACTATTAAAGAATCTTGGTTAAAGAAACGAAATGGTGTTCATAAAACGTTTCAGTGCATAGATTTTGAACCAAAGCATTTTTAAAACCTGTAGCTAGGTCTGCATAAGTGTCCATATTAGCCCACGTGACACCATATTGCCCCGTGTTTCCCTATACGAGGAGAGTAATACAGTGAGATTTTGGTTTCCGAGAGAGTATGGTTTAATGTGGTGGGTAAATTATATACAACTACACTCATTGAGAATCTCATATAGAATAGTTGCACCTTTGTTTCTCTATCAGTTCTAAACACTAAGAGTTTGCGAAAAACCGTACCTTTCCCATTTCTTCGATTAACTTAACGAGTTAAATGTGAAACACATTTAACAATCCCCTAACGAACTAACTTCTAGTTCGTAAAAAGTTTACAGATTCACCATTACCGCTACCGTTATCGAGATTGGAAAGCATAGCATGCACAGTAGCATAAACTTCACCAACTGCCATAAAATCACCACCATCACATCTAATCGAATTCGAATTCACACGTCGACACATTTTCCATGCGAGACCATAAAAGGGAAACAATTTTCCAAACTATTGAATCCTGACCCTCTCTCATGGTTTTGGCTTTCTGTTGATGGGACGAGAGACAACCGACCAACATGTCCTCCGGTACCAGCGCCAATTGAATTACTTCGAGTTCGCCTGTCAGTATACACAGTAATAAAAATTCAACAGGTTGGCAGATACAATTAGAAGCGCGACCTAACTTCTTGCCGGCAGTGGACCGTGCGACAGCGAGGCGTAATAGTTGCCAAAACAGTAAACAACGGGAACATCATTCATTTAACAGTGGACCGCATTAAAAGCAAAAAAGGAAGCAGCGAGGACCAATCGCAACACAATATATCGGTGCCGAACATCCATCACAAACAGGTGTCGAGCAGTGTGTCACAGAGAGCGACAGCAGGAAAGAGGATTAGTCGTCGCCGCGTAGCAAAAGGGATTGGAATTGGTTGTTTCCTTGCGAGGGTTCGTCGTTTTTATTCGTTAGTTCGTTAGAGAAATCTGTAGCGAAACGGCACAAACGGACGGGTGGGATGGACAGTGAGAAAAAAAGCAATCCTTCCTGCTTTTGCCACGCTAGGAAAACAAATATAACTTTCCAGACTGTGTAGGTTTGTTTAGCTTCTAACCTTGTTTCGTTGTTTCGTTTCGTTTTGTTCCTTGTTAGTTTAGTTGCTTTTGTGCGCTGTTATTTTCACTTCAATTCCACACAAAGGGCACCTAAAGAGCATCGATTTGTCTTGCTGGACATGTTAATTCTTCCGTAACAAAATAGGACCGTACAAATCGTACGGATTGATAAAACTTGTGCCTCGTTGTCCCAGGAGTTATTAGGAACAACATTTGCTGCTTCTTCTATTATACTTACATGAACGTTTTGAATATTTCAAACAAAATCTTCTCTTTTTGAGGTTTGAGAAAATTACAATGTGTGGGGCTGTGTATTAGAATCTCATCACATCCTTCCTTAACCATTCCTTTAGGGAACTGCCGGAAAGATGAAAGCTATCATCTACCATCCATCCACTACATAACTGTCCAAAAAATGACCCATGTGTTTGCTCATGAAAATGTACCTTTGCCGCCCCGTCGAAAAGCACCGCCAACCTCTTTATAAACTCCAAACCCTGACAAACCCATTCTCGTCCAGATGAAACCCCGCACCGAAACCTTATCGGTTGGACAGCATCATCGCCACCATCATTCCCCAAAAGCCTGTCTCTCTTCAATATTCTGAAACTAAAGCATGTGCGGTTCCCTAAAACCGGCCACCGAACCGAGACAAGCAATTTCAAGTACGACCGGATGTAGTGGAGTACTGCCGGAGTGTGACAACTGGGAACGTTGTGCAAATGTTGCTGCTGCTGCTGCTGCTACAGCTGCTCTACGTATGTCGTTTGGAATGCCGGAACCGAAAGCCGAACGAATCGAAAGATCTGCTGTGCATGCGTGCATGCATGCCAACGTGAAAGATGATTGATTCTAGTGTTTGGAGTTCGTACGTTCGTTGGTACGTACGGCAGACCGTTTGGTAGTGTACACAGAGGTTAGTGGTTGTGGATATTCTCATAACAACCCAGACACAACGCATCGTGGTCATCGTGGAATAGAGTGGAGCACACCGATTCATTCCTCCAGAAATTGAATTTGAATGCTCATCCACTAGGCATCACGCTGAGGGGAGCCGCAAAGGACGAAACTAGTAAAAGACCAACAGATACCGATGTTTGGCGTAGTGTTTGTCCAAAAACATGCATGAAACAAGCGATTGGAGTGCGACTAGCACATCCTTTTAGCGATTTGTTGAGCTCATGCTCCATCACAGACTGTTGTACATCAGCGCGATCAACCGCTCATTCTGTTGGTCAAATCAAAAGTTACATCTTTGTACTCCCGCGGGGGAGATGAAATGCAAAGGAAAAAAAAACAACCTGACGTTGTGAAGAATCAAATTCTGAAGCACTAACGCTAGCTCATGCAAGGCCGAGCCGATGGTGTCTATACGCCTTTCACCACAGAAACGGTTAATAAAGCTAGCTAGAGGTTTTGTTTTACAATTTTTGTACTGCATGTTACATATGACACATATCACCATGCAACCTTCTACAGGCAGGGAACAACGCTTTTATTAACGTATAATTATTTTTAATTTCTGCGAAATTACCGTACAACCATATCCACATGCCGAGAGGGTTTTTTATTTGCTTCATTCTGTTTAAAAAAGCTTATTCCATGCAACCGTCCAGTTGTTGATAGCTTTCGCCCGACCTCGTCTGTCAACTATATTACGGGCGAGGTGCACTAAAAGAAGTTATGCAAAACATCACGGAGAACTGCAATCTTCAACAGCCACAATGGGATTGCTTCGCAGCAGCCGAGGCACACCATCGTCCCGGAGGTAAGTGCAACAGTAACAACAAAACTTGCAACCCTCCAAAGCTGCAGGGGCCATAAAAGTTAAGCCTTTCAGGCATGGCAACCAGCAATGCGCAGCTCCGCAAGTCCGCGCCCGGTGCCTGGTCGAAATGGCGAGCGTCCACGACCGGCGTGTTGTCCCGGATACAGAAATGTACCCCGGATCTGCCTCAGAGCTGTTTGGCAATGCCAACCGGCAAAAATTAACTTTCAATATAAAATTTATGACTACCTGCGGTCTCGGACGTTCCGTTCCCCTGATGGATGGGATCAGTGAGGATCATCACAGCCGCAGCCGCTCGGTGGTGGGTACATGACAAAAAATCATCCCCCAGAAAGCAACCCCAAAACCCTGACACCGGTTGTCTTGTAGAGCTGGTTCGCCTCGAACCGCCGTGCCATAAAGACGGGGGGCCGGGTCGGCTCAATATATTCTTAGCCCATCGCTGCCTCCGCTTCGAAAGAATGCTTCTTTATTGTCTGGGATGACCGATCGCTCACTGGAAGTGGATGGCTGGCTGGGCGTACATGTTGTTCGAGCAGCGCTCTCTAATGCTCACAACAGTCCTCTCCAATGATGAACGAATCTGGAAAACTGGTTTTACCGAACCATAAAATTTACGAAAGCGCTGCCCCACCTGGGTCAATAGCAGCTCACCACCGGCTCGGTGTTCGAATCTGTGGGCAACTAAGGGACACACAGAAAACACATGTCTTGCGGCTGCAAAATAGCAGCAGTCCTTCCTTTGCCCTTTTTGGTCAACCAACTGCCGCTGAGATGCACCGCGATGGTTTGGCGTGAAAAATGCAATTTTTCGCACCTGACCTGAGCAGAGCTACCATTTCACACATCCAGGCAATCACTGCTAGCTGGAGCTGTACAATAGGGGCAAAGCTGTGTTCGGTGTATTCCTGCGAAGATCGCTAGTACGTATGAGGGAAATGAACTTGATTGACTTTTATATGACTTTTACAATCTAGATGCGCATTTTCGTCAAGACAAGGGTGCCCAAGCCACAAGCTGGAACCATTAGGACAGGTACAGCTTGTACTTTACCAACCTGGGTTCCTTATTCTCGCCTATTGAAGAGAGGATACAGTCCTAACGGACAGCACTGGGATATACAACGGTCATCTCTACGTGTTCTAACATGCTCCTCTGTTGCAGTTGAAGTCTTTTTGTCTCAACTGTGATATAAAATGGAGAGCTTGTTTTGTATGGCGTGGATGTAATGCTATTTGAATCCTAGTACTCCGTCTCAGGAGTTTTATTAAAACGTTTAATTTAGCAACAGCACAACTGTTTCAGATGTTTTCTGAATCGTATCACATATAAGACAACGTTTTCCACTTGAGATCGCAATCTCAGCACACCATTTCCAGCTTTCAATTGCCCAATATTGGTTTATAAATCCACAGTCGAATACTTCTTCATGCGTTAACAATGATTTGCCGAAATGTTATGCTAATTTTGCGATATCAAGTGAGAGTGTTGTCCCTGATGTGACAATATTTCAAAAATATCTGATGCAGTTTCTCTGGAGTTCATGGTGTACATTGACCTAAAATCAAGTAAAGCCCCCTTGCCTCAATGGTTAAAACAATAGACCCATTGAAATTGATTCTTTCTCAATGCATTCTTGCCTATAGCTGCAGAATTGCTCTGGACTGTTTAGCCGTTTAACAGCTGCTTGTTCTATTTTAATAATCCGGATTACTGGACCACATTAATTAGCCAGTTGTAAAGTGAAGTCCTTAGCGGGATCCTCTCGCTCAGCGCACCTCTCTAATCACTTGATAACATCGTTAAAACGGCACAGGCAGGAAACCGGAAAGTGTTGATAGACGACGAACCGACCCGATGGATGTGGTGCATAATTACCCTCTCCGGAACAATTCATCTCCGCCCTTTGTTTCGATTGCACCACCGCACAAAAAATGCACCGCTCTCCGCACCCTCGTCAGGGTCTAATTCGAGCCACACAGCAGGACACAGCAAAGTAAAAAAAAACCCAACGCAGCAACAAACCCTTTAAAACCTCACGCACACGCGACCAAAATTGCCTGCTTCGATTGTCGATTTGTTCCGTAAAAACCCCTCCGGTCCTTACTATCCTTATTTCCTGGATTGTTTGTATTTTATTTTGGGGTAAAAGAGAGAACAAAGTAGGAAAGGAAAGAGAAAAAATGTATAGCACTAGAACGCAAACCCCTGGGAGATAGAACGGCCGGAAGGACGTTATAGGCCGGCCGCATCCACCCAGTAAAGGAAGGGATCTGGAACGGGAACAGGGCGAAAAACACAACGTCCTGCCAAATGCTGCTGCAGCACAATTCTGCCTACCGTAGCGCCTTCACACGAACCACACGAACCCCCAACGTCAGCCCGTTTCTATTCCCTTTTTTTCCATCTCGCATCCAGCAACACAAAAGCAGCAGCGGAAAATGTGTGTGATCCATCACCAGGACACGCCATACACGCCATAACTGTTAGGGAAAGGTAGGATCGACGACAAAATTGCGTGCACAAACACACACACACATGAGACACCGTACCATGACCTTCCATGACTCCCAACCTTCCCGCCTTTAGGAGCAAATGGAAGAAGAGATGGCTCACAAAAAAAAATGCTGTCTGCCTTAGAGGAAAAACAGTTAGGGAAAAAAACAGACAGGAGGGTAAATGAAAATGGGAGGAAAAATGCATTTTTAGTCCATCTTTTTTTTTGTTTGTTTGCTGTTTTTCCCTCTCGTCTGTTTACTTTCAATCGCTAGTTTTTAATGCTGCAAAGAGTACTGAGCGCACGGTGCAGTGTCCTCTTTCGACAGATCGTAATAAGGGAAATACACATGTGCGATGCTGCTGAACAACATTCAACAGGAAAAAAACGGAATTTTGAAAACCCAAAGTCATACTTTTCTTTTTCCCTGTTTCCCGTCCTTCCTATTGGTTTGCTCGCTTCAGTTTTTTGTGTGTGCTAAAACCCTTTCCCTAGACGCGTGTGCCGGAACCTATGCACCAAGTGCTAGGCAGCAGCTGTGAGCTGAGATGCGTTACTTCCGGTTAGTTCCACAGTTCAGTCGATCTCTGATTGCAGCAACGGCTTTTTCTGCCTCTTCCCCCCCTCTTGGGAGTGGTTTACCCCTTACCTTTTAATCTACACTTTTACCTTTCTTTCTCCCTCGTATTCACCCTTTTCCTTTGGAGGGTGGTAGAATGTTTTTTTTTTTGCCAATTTTTGGCACTGTGTGGCAACTCACACGCGATAAACGTTTTTTTTTTTGTGCCGTGGAATCGGTGGAAGCGGAAATTTTTAAACTAGACAAAGCAGGAAAAAGCCTCAAAAAACGGCAGGCAGGGGGGAAAAATGGGAAAGCGTTCAAGAGAGCACTTATCTGCGCCACGTTAGGGAAGAAACCGTGCGGCAGACAACTGCTCCAGACACTCACGTTGCTGCTTCACTCCCCCACACCACACACGCTGGGATTGGGGAGGGGAAAAAGATTGATAAATTGTTTCGAAAATCATCCATAAGCGAACAAAAAAAAAACCAACCAGCCGCCCGTTTTCTATACTTTTCCCTTATTTTTTGAGCAAACAGAATTACGAAAGAATCACGAGCATAGGACGGATTGTTGCCCTACCGTTCGGTTGCTCTTATTGATGGATAAACGGGAGGAATTTTCAATTTATCACACACGTGATAGTAGCGAACGAATCCCGGGGAACCGTTTTATGTTCACCATTCTTCACGGTTCGATAACGTTGCGGGATGATGTTTAGGCTAAGGGGCAACGGTTGTATGGCATTCCGTGTGCCATATCAGGCGAGAGCATGATGATGATGATTGTCTTTAAATGTTTATGTATTTATAATTTATTGCCCACTTCCTTCCCTTCGTCTAGGGAGAAACGTGTCGTTTGCCGGGTGAGTGCTAATCGTGACGTTGTTTGCTTTATTGATGGGCCAAATAGAATCTGTTGGTTGTTTCATGCTTTTTGCGACATTTTTATTCAATTATCGACACCGTTTTTTCAGCTTCACCATACGTAAGACACGAATTAACTTATGTGTCAATCATTGATGTGGGATTTTTAAAATTAAATCCTATGATCCTATGATGAAGATTTACAATAACATCATCTGAAAAATATGTTCAGAATGTTAAAACAGTCTAGTCGAGAGGCTGTTCGACCAAAAACTCCCAACAAGTTATCGTACTATACTTCTTATTGAGCGTTAAATTCTTATCAAACACAGTAGAAATGGCTTATAGTAGGGCTCTACAAATCAGTTCAGGCGGTCGAAATACGGATTTATTTTCTAGTTTTGTCTCAAATGGTATTTTATGTTGATTTTTTACATTTTTGGTAAAATTACTGTAGAATTCACTTTTGATTATCTATATCCTTGTACAAGGCAATCGAAAAATAATGTTAACATAACAAAACAAACTTAAAAAATATAGGCAAGTCGTCCCCCCTTACGAAATGACTTAACCGCTAAGTGTCACTTGGCTATGGATTTTTGGAGCTGTACAGGGGCCGCGTCCAGGAATGTTTGGAGACCCTCAAAGTAACTAACCCCCATGTGCAAGAGATATAAAACGATATTCCTGTTTCGAGCCAGCAGCAAAGCGCATGAAACACAAAATCCTTTTCACTGGTGAGATCATAATCTGGAGACCCCGAAGGTCCAACTTCAATCAAACGTGCGGTGCCGTCTCCAATGACACATTCACCAACACCAACCCATTTTAAATCGTGCCCTTAGCGTCTTAACCGACAGCAGCAGCAGCAACACCAAGCCTAAGCGCGCCTTAAACGAACCCACCCGGCCCGCCGTCAACAAGATTTACGATCAATTTTTGTGTTTCTTCGTATTGTTGTTTCTTTGCCTTGCGCTTAATTTGATTCTTTACTCTTCGGAACTGTTTATTAGCGGCCTTTCGACCACTCTCTCCCTCGCCTTATCTCTGCTGTTTGGAAATGAAGTTGTTCCGAACGCGCGCACACACACACAGCGCCTAAACAGTTGAGGGCAAAAGTAGGAAAAGTATAGGATTGTGTTATTAACTGTCTCGCTTGGATTGGATAGATAATATGCTAATGAGTCCTTCTTCTTTCTCTTTTCATCATGTAAACTTTTTACTCTTGGATCTTTCGATGGCCCAATCGGTACCAGCACGTGTTCAGTCGCTTGTGAAACGATACATCAGCGTAACACAAATGTGACACGAAGCTAGAGGCGAAAGGGAAGGACATGAAACCGATACCAATGGGAATGAAAGAAGGAACGTTCTAACCGTTACACAGTTTGAGGGCACACTATTAATAAGTCATATTTTAAATTGGACCAATTCCAATTGATGTTCCATCAGCACCTGCTTCTTTAGGAGCAGTACAGCTATGTGTCCTGCTGAGGGGTCAAGCAATAAGATTTGAATTGCAGGTCTATTTAAGGTTCCGCCAGGCAGTTCTCAGGGCAATAATAAAGAAGAAGGTTTTACAGAAGATCGAACTATTTCCAAGACACATATTCTTATCTTTCAATCATGACCCTTAATACATCAGTCGAATTAGTGTATTCGAGTAGTTCTACACGCTTGTGAATTATCTCTCGAAAGACGAAGCTTATTACTAGGTGCATAGTTATTAGAAGGGACTGGCACGCTTCATACCATCTTGTTTGGCACATCAGGAACAAATAAGAACGTTTAGAATCCCAAAAGCCCTCTTAGAACCGTTGAACCGGACACCAGACTCTTTTCACCAACAACTCTCGCAATGCATTAGTCGAATTAGAAAGCTAGATAGCGTGCTCGCTAAATGCCGCAAGCGTAACATAAGAGCGACTGGCCTGATCAATACACGTATATTCCCTACTTTTCCCTTACTTGCGCGAACATTGTTGAAGTACATCCTCCAGCAGACGCTCGGTCTCCTGTTCCTTCGATATTTGTTCACTCTCTACCTTTCTGTTGCTGTCTCTCCCTTTTCTCTCTCCAACCATGCTCACTACAAGACGGAAGCTTCCTGGCACGGCGCATCCAAGTCTCCAGACAGACTAACAAAACTTTCGTTTTCAGCGTCATAGATAAGCCACCCCAAAGGCACTCAGTTGGCTTTACCCAAAAAACAAAAAGCTTCATCGCCTCAGCGTGCCCACCGTGCCGCATACCAAGTACACACCAGGCAGGTGTCTGGACGAGTAGCATCATGCGCCCCAGTGTACGGTAAAGTGTAATGAAATTTACATCCTTCCAGCATCTCATGCCCGACAGATTTTCGTATTGGAAAAGGGCAGAAAAGAAGCAGGAATCGTTTCCATTTCCTTTGCCAGTAACTAACTTTCTTTTTTTCACTTTTCGAATTTCCTTCGCCCACCACTATTTACGGAACCATTCTCCCTGGGGGGGAGAGGAAGGGGGAAATCCCCATTTTTTTCACATCCTATTGAGCAAAGTTTTATTTTCTCATAAATCTTAGAGCAAACCTCCCGGCAAACTCGGTGTGTGAGTGTGAAGGGAAAGTGCTTTTATTCTGCCAGCTCCTACCGGTGGCTAGAAAGTATACAGTACCCGGCTAGTACCGAGGTACATAAGGGCTAGGTAAATGGATGTTTTTCTGTGGCGCGCTTAGTATGCGAGTGTAACCATGATGACGAAAGGAAGAAAGCGTACATAGAAAGCCCGTAAGGGTGGGAAAAGAGATTCAGCAAACTTCCTTCCCAGCTCTCTGATGTGTGTTTTCCATAGCCTGCTAATATCCTTTTCCCGCTAGCGCGGATAGCACGCCGCACACAGCCCACAAACACATGCTTACTTTTCCCACACAGTGAAAGGGGAGCACAGCATGCTGTCCGCACTGTAGCAGCTGGGGGTGGTGGAAATTCTCGTTTCGGAGTGTAGCAAAGCGCATGTGCTAACACCAATACAGGACAGCGATAAGTGCTGAAGCGAATGGCGAACTGCACTGGTTCGCTGGAGAAGGTTAGTAAAAATTATCGTTCAGTTAGAACGATCCGGGTTGAACGATGGGAAAATAGCTTTCCCTTTCTAGCGAACTGGAAGTCCCCAAACAAACTTTTCTTGTTGCTGCTGCTAACCATTATTTGTGGTACAGCCTGTGGAAAGGATAAATTACCCAGGACTGAAGGAAAGAGATTGGTTCTACGGGTTTTTTTTTTGCAAAGAATAATTCATATGAGTGCTCAGAAATGGAGTTGGATGGAACGGCGAACCGTGACGAAATTTATGAAAATGGATCTTTTAAACTAATACTGTAAGTGCTTAAAGCATGTAGCCAACAAAAACGCCAGTATCTTGGGTGCGTTTTAGGCAATCCAATTTAAATTAGTACAATAAAAATAGTTTGAGAACACATTGAGAGCAGTTCTACTATGCTGCATTTACAATTCTATTTATTAATTGATGAAAGATATAAGCAGTAGGTAAACTTCTGAACTTTAAAACAAATTAATCCTTTTATTTCTATGGCATGCATCACATAGGACACCGAATACAACAAATCATCAATTAGCTTATTAGATCTTCATCGAGAAAGATAAATAACTAGGAGGATTGATAGGTTTAAACCCTGTGGTGGAATGATAAGCATAGGCCTCTGAAAAAAAAAAGCTTATTTGGACTGTCTCTTCATATAATGGGCACATCAAGTCACAGAAAGCCAAGTACATACGGGGTTTATAGGCCGGTCTTGACCAACCATGGTAATTTTGCCAAAGAGGCAAACATGGTAATTTTGCCAAAGAGGCAAATATGATCAATATTCCATAAAACAAAATGCATAATCATAAAGTATAAGCTTGATTGATCCTATAACTAAATCAATGTATAAAATGACAAACACATCTTTTGTTTCGCTAGTCTTTACGTTGCTATCCGCGCATGACAACCCGACAACGTAATGGTACGACATTCCAATATTTTTGGACCTCCTTCTTGTGTAAACGATATTAGCAATGAAAGATGAAATTTCGTCCCAAACGCATTTACAAAGTATCAAATAACACAAAATTGCCAAAGTACAAAGCGCCTCGCATGTGACAAAAGCACCGAAATCTTCATTTACCCAACCCGAAAAGGGAAACGCATCGTCGCCCATAGGGTTTGGGCAAAAAAAAAAAAGGTTCGATGTCCTTTTGGCATCGTCCGGGGACGGATGCGTGGTTTTGTTTTGCTCCTGGATTGCTCTGTGCCGCTCTCCCCGTATCCCTAACCTCTATCCCCTTCTTTCCTGCAACGCTCTCTAAACGTCTCTTTCTAGTAAATGCAACCAGAATGAATAAGGCACTCTCTCTCTCTCCATCCTTTTCCTGTCATTTTCCCAAGAGTTTCCGAAACGATGTGCTCTCATCAAACGCATCTTCTTGCAAGCGCTCTGTTCTCTCGCTCATGCAACCTACACTTTGCCATCTATTTTTTTGAATAATCAGGTTGACGAGAAGCTCGTTTCATTCATACCTAAGCGAATATGTTGCGCACATGTTTGTCTCGGTGCCATTATTTGGCCGCTCAGCGTGGGACAGTGGTGGGGAGTATTTGGCCGAAACATGCCGGAACCGAGCTCTGGCGGAAAGAAAAGATGACAAGATCATCGACTTTCTTCCATCAGATGTGCATCCTAACGATTAAAGTGCTTGTAAAGTTATGCAGTTAAGTGTGATTCATTATTTAAGATCTCTTCACTTCAATGCAATAGGAGTTATAGAAGAACCAGATTTTGAAACGAGCATGTTTTATTCTTATCACTATGTTTAAAACAAAACTTTTCAGTCGAGGAAATATAATATAAAGGTAAATTAATAAAATGGAAGTTTCAACTTTGGGTCCGCTCATGGATATCGTTATGAAAGTGCTTCTCCCGCAAAGAATATCTTTACTATAAAGCGTATTTCAGGCTAGTAAAAGTGCTGCCTTAAAACCTAGTAAAAGAAAAAAAACAAGAAAACAATGGCTTCCATTCATCTGTCCCCATCTCTCAGGCTCGATGCAGAAGAAGTGGTGCAATACAACCAACCGTCAACCTGCAGTACGAGTCAACACGAGAAGTCGAAACCGACCCTAGAGGGAAGAATTTTGACAGATGTGCAATGGAAGGAAGGCAACAAAAAAAAACCCGTCTGCACCATCCTCGAAACGGGCCCTAGGAGGTGTGTGCTTGAGATGTACGCGCGTTCGGAAGCCCCTTTTGGAGGTTCGGCGTGCAGCACAGGCACCGCGCGCCAATCCGTGTGTGAGGGCGCACGAGGTCACACAACACGCGATAAAAGCGGACGGGTGGCAGGCAGACGATGGCCAAAAACCGGTTTTGTTGCCGGCTCTGTTGACGGTCGCACAATTCCTCTGGCCGCGTGAGGTTCGCTCTCTGACCTCCCCCCACCCCGACCGAATGCATCCGTCAAGCCGCCGTTGCTGCTGCGCCGGGCGCCCGCCAGAGGATGTGAGATGAAGCAGGAAGGCAACCGTTTCCGATGCATTCTTCTCTCTCGTTTTATTCTCTATTTCTCTTCATTCTCTCTTTTTCGAGCTCTCTTTATTCCTTCTTTGTTTGGGGAATATTTTTTGCATTTGCTCTCCCATCGCCACACGGCTCAAGGCAAGACACACACCACACCGCACCGCCAAACCTGTTCACAGCCTCCGTTCTCTCCGGCATTTGGCCATCCTTCCGTGCCGGTTGTCTGACAGAAAGGGCACCCCCCCCCCTTCCCGCCCCCATTTACTTCGCTCCCCATTTCCAAGAAATGGCACGGCACGTAACATTAAAACGGTCGACGCCACCGCCCAGAGGGCACACAACCGTCGGGCTGCTTCTCCCACCAACCAACCAAAAAAAAATGGACGAGATCTCGGTACGGAGTACGCGGTTTTGCGCGAACGGGCGGGTTAAGAGCGAGACAGCATGTATCCCGCCCGTGTAAGCGTGTGTGTGTAAGCGGGCACACAAGAAAAAAAAAAACCGTGCTCTTTGCCTTTCGCATGTCGGCACCGTCGCCAACTAGACGTATTGGTGGAGCGGTACACACTGTGTGCGCCCCGTCCCCCGGGCCGGCCACAAACAAAAATAACCCGTTTTATGCGACCACCAGTGGCTGAATGTGTGAGAGTGTAAGAGAGAGCCTGTTTCATAGCACGAGAGTAAGTGAGATAAAAGTTGAAGAAATATGCACATGTTGCCTTCCCCAAAACAGGATAAGGGAAGAAGCCCTACAGCGAGGGGGTGGAGGGGGAGGGGGGGTTGTTCCCGAAACTGGTTGATGTTGATGGTCGTGGTTTCAGTTGGCAACGGTCTCCTTTCCCATCGGGCCGCCACCCCTCCCCTCCCCCTTCCCCTCCCCTCTCCACCAACCTTCTTCCCTCCAAACAAACCCGACCGGGTTCGAGTTTCGCTTCCCTCCGGACAATCCATCGCACACGCTCGGCCCGCCTGGGGAAATGGGCCGTGAAAGTATTGGTAAAGGAGGACAAAACATAAAAGCACGATAAACACGGCACACACACCAGTACATAAAAAAGAAACATATTTTCGTGCCGTGTCCTCACTGCGTGGTGTTGGCGGTAAAGGGAGGACGGGGAGCGGGATTTATTGCACTCCCCCCGAATGGGCCACACAGCCACACAAGCACAGTTGATTTTTTAAAATTCTTGAACAAGCTCGAAGCACGTCTCGTAAAACGCCATCAAACAGCATGCATATCCTTCCCGGGGCCCAAAACCGTAGTCCACCAATGCTAGCGGCGCAAAAGAGACGGGAACAGTTGCAAAGCGAGAGCGAGAGCGAACACACAGCATAACGGGGGGGGGAGGAGAAAAACACCACAATAAACCCGCAAACACACGCGCGAGATGCAAACGATAGCGGAGCGCGGGGCCGAACTGACACCGGAAAGTGGCACAATGAAAACTAAAAAAAACTCGCCAAAAAAATAATTCCTTAACAAAATATTAAAATATTATGCAAACGAAAACCCAACCAAAAACGAATAAATACAAAACGATAATAGAAAATAATAAATACCTTTTAGTAAAAAACATAGAACCACGGGGACGATCCATTATTTGCCTTTCCGCTTAATAATGCGGACACGTTTAAAGTAAAAAAGAAAGGAACAAAGCTGAGCATGTAAGGAACTTAAAGGAGGGAAGCACCGACTGCTTCAACTCTTCGCCACAAGGACACAGCAATTTACGCAACTGATGATAACTGATAAACGCACGCACGCATAAACACACACACACACACACACACGCAGAAAACACGTTACACTGTGCCTGCAGCTTGCAGTAAACTTCTTGCGCTTTAGGACACTGAGCATTCAAAAACGAAAAACAATAATAAGCTTGGTTTCGTTTGCTTTTAGTGCAGAATGCAAATCAACAACTGTTAAACACAAAACAAAACAAAAAGGCTCAGCAATGGCAGCAGCGTGAAACGCACGCACAAGGAAACAAAACCATATCCATCAACGCAATCGCAACAGTGCCAAAACTGGAGCGCGGATGGCTTTTCCCGTACCTTTTCTTTTTTTTTTCTTTTTCGTATCCTTTTCTACACGAGTGCCTTATGTGCCAGAGACAATCAAGAAGAAGAAGAACTGTTTATTCATTCCGGTTGCCGTACTCGGTGCGCACTGTTGGTTCGCGTCTCGCACACTACGATTATGAATGTTGACAGTGCCCGCACAGCCAGCGGCAGCACACTTCCAAGCACATCCTTGGGCAAGTGATCGATCGGTCCGGGCGTTACGCACTGTTACAGCGCCGTTACGACTCGATGTGTCATTCTCTCGCTTTACCGAGAATCACACGCTAAACCGTTGGGGGGTTCTTCTTACTTTGCTGCTTCCCGCCCCCCCCACTGACGCATCGAAGCAACCTTTGCGAAGGTCCGTTTGATCGTAAACCCTTCGATGCCGCACACATGCACACACACACACACACACACAAAAACGCTTTACTTGATTGTTGTGTTCGGTCAGGTTGACCTGATTTTCATCTAAGATTGCCCTTCTGTCGTGCCTCCCATAGCCACTTTCACTAAACAATGATCCACACACACACACCTCTGACTCTTGTGATGATTTTCGGACGATTAATTAATCCATCCCTTCAACTCCCATCAAACAGGAACAGACACGCTCTCCGCTGTGTGTACACGCCCGGTTGGAGCTCGATTGGCCCCGTCACGCGCGGCAAGAGAGAGATTTCGTGCAGATCGCAAGGAACGAAACAAACAGACTGATTCATGCGACCGCACCGTCCATTGTGCGGGACACGGACAATCGCGTTTCCAGCGAACGCTGCCTCAATACACACCCGGGCTGTGAATGTGTGTTGGTGCACTTCGTGTTACCGCTTCTGTCAAAGCGCTAACGGCAAAGGTGTGCGTGCGAGCGGGCTGGTGCTGTCAATGTGTCTCATGTTTTTTCTTCTTTCTTTTATCCCCATTAAAGCGCCGTTTAAACTTCCAAGCACCCACACTCTCTTTCTCTGTCTTTCACGCAGGGCGCAGGGCAATAGATCTTTATCTTTCTCTTCCTCTCTCTCCGCCTGCCTAGCTTTGACGTTGCTCTCACGAACAAGAGCGTGCTCCGTGACGTTCCTTCGTCTCTGCTCTTCCTTCTCTTTTTGATGCTTCTAGCAAACCCCGTCAAATAAAAAAAAGACATTCTGCCCGTTTACACATTCCCGCGCAAGGCAAGGGAAAAATGAATAAAAAAAGAAAAAACCCGATATGCACACAAGAGACAACAAAAAACACCCAAAGCCGTTCTGCCTTGGTGGTGTGTGCGCCTGCGTGTGGCTCTCCCCGTGTATGGGCAATCGCTTCATTCCACGGCTGTGGTGAAAGGAACGATTGCACCATCTCACTCTTGCCCGTAGCGTTCAGGTCGCACGATCTTATCATCCGCATGTACGACGTTGAAAAGAGAAGGAACACTAAAGGCAAGCGAACATCTAGCGCAAATCCCCTCCACTGTGATTTTTTTCTTTCTTTCTTCGTACCTCTCGCACACATTCACGAGCGAACGATTCAGCGCATGCGTATAGGGGTGCTTCTACGTGTGCCTGTGTACGTGTGTGTGTTAATTGAAAAAAAGAAAAAGCAGCGCGTTACCAAGGCTGTTGGAGCGAGCAGGTCGGCATCGGTTTCTACAGCCATTACGCTCGCTGCGCGTGCAAGCGAGACGGGAACAACTGTCGAATCTCATTATCTTTTGCTTCAAACGGCTTTCGAAGGAAGGGAACTACCGACCACGAGCACTAGCGGGGAAAGATGGGACGAGCTGGGCAGGGAGAAAAAAGGTAATTTCGGCATCCGGACCCTCGCTTCTGCTGAAATGCTTTGTGCAAGGAAGGCAAGGGAAAAAAAAAATACAAAAATGGACTAAACGGCTCTGTCCGCCTGCTGGCAGCAATGGCGACTGCGCAACGAAACGACAGCGCACGACGGGAGCGCGTCGGGCACCTGGGTGCGAAGGGGAACGAGCAAAGGGCGAACCAAACATTCCCTTTTTCTTGCAATCCCTCCCTCTTTCCTCTCGCGCTTCACACTCAATTTCTACACCATTCTTCGCTTGCTTTTCTCTCGCTTTTCTCTCGCACAGTAGGCTTGCGGTGAAAAAGAGAGGTTAGGTGTGTTTCGCTGGAACACAAAGCATCGGTGCGTTCCAGTCCCCCTCTCAAGTGCAGAGAGAGTTCGACATAAAAAAAACATTCAAACACGCTTCGGCGTTTTACACGCATTTACCTCATCGGTTATTTTAAATCCTGATCGGGGTTGGGTGTTGTGTCAGAGATTCAGAATGCGCAGGGGAATGAGGGAGGTTACAAAAGGAACATAAAAAAAACCACACACACAAAGCAGATATACAACGTGCTGGTATAGCATTTCCACGGAAAGGGGAAAGTATTTCGAACCATTGTATGTTTACAATTGTTCCAATGTACCACTCGTGCCTTTGTATGCGTGTGTCTGTGTGTATAGCAGTGTGAGTTTTCCGTTAAGAGACAGAACACACGGAAAATGAAAAAAGAATTAGAAAGGAAAAAAAATGTTAAGAATGCCAGGGAAGCCCTGCTATCCGTGTGGCTTCTATTTCTCTATCTCCTGTTGTTTGAAACAAAATAAAAAAAACGGGTGGTTGGATATGGTCGAACGAGACAACTTGATCACAGACAAAAAAGCAAAAGTAAACACTATACCAATCTCAGGTTTGAATAATACTATATGATACAGGGACATTAAAACAAAAATTAACGATACAATGAGAAAAAGTTAACCCCAAAATGTAACAGGATTAAAATACATTACAACAATGGCAGGAAAAACTTAAAAAGGGAAATTTAATCCGTATAACATTGTAAAAACAGTTTTCTATTCATTGTTATTATTTGATTCTGACGAGAAAAGATTAACACAAACCGTATAAAATGTTCGATGTGTTTCATCATTAAACCACCAATGTGTAACAATGAGTGTAAGCAATAGAAGACGAAATGGAAGAGTTCTAATTAAATGAAACAAGTTATAGACAACATCAAGCTAAGAAAAAACCTTTCCTTCAGCACTAATAGCATTCTAAGGCGACCTATCGGCCCAGTCTTTATCAAAAATCCAAAACAGATAGATCGATCACTCGATCCGCCACCCTGTGATGAACACAAAAACAGGGCAACGCATGATCAAAGAACGAAAGCATGAAATTTCTCATCCGCTTCGCTTCCATCTACC
Organism: Anopheles epiroticus; assembly: GCA_000349105.1. Taxonomy (NCBI): domain Eukaryota; kingdom Metazoa; phylum Arthropoda; class Insecta; order Diptera; family Culicidae; genus Anopheles; species Anopheles epiroticus. Next base: position 626,642 of record KB670391.1, on the reverse strand, counting down.
CGAACACCGTCATGACAGCTCTTGCACATGGCACACAGCATGCCAGCAAGGAAGAAGCAAGCTATTATCCCTCGGCAGGATCGTGTGTGTAGGGCGCGCGCAACCGCCCAGCCGAGTAAGCCATTATTATTATTAATGTCCATTTTCGATTTTTCCCTCACACCGTTTGGTCATCACCGTTTTCCCCTCAATTTATCATCCGTTCCCTTTTTGGTCCAAGTCATTGCTGCATGTCCTCCGCACCCCTTGCCCGTGGTGAGGCGACACGCACTGTTCGCTGTATGGGTGCCTGCGGCAAAAGGGTGTGTTCTACTCGTGCGTCGCTCCATGAGAGAGGAAAGCGTTCAAATCTAAGGATTGACTCAATACTTGTACTGAAGTTGTTATTTTTTTCGATATAATAAGAGCTGTTTTTAATAGTTGTTTTAATATTTGATACCCAAAACCAGGCAAGAAGAGAGCTAAAATATATATACTTTACTAAACACGAATGTAGTAAGGCTGAAGGTTTATCGCATAAAGCTGTTTGGAAACCCTAAGCGAAATTGCAGTAGAGGCACGTTTAAGTAGCAAAACTGATGTCTTACTCCACCTCCTACACCACTATTATTCTACTAAGATACTTAAACAAAAGGCGGTGACGTCCACTGTGAACACTTTCATCATACAGTGAACAGCGAAAAGAATTGAACCAATGGTTAAATCCGAGATCATATGTTTAAGTTAAAAATATCATTTAAAATAAATCAAAATATCACTTCACAAATCTGGCACAAATCAGTCTAACTATTGACAATTAGTATGATTTCATTTGTAAATGCAACATATTTAAAAAGAAACTATTTGTTTGAGCTAGCACAATTCAGGAAAAGTAGTAATATACGGTTCGTAATGATAATTTTAAGCCATCCGGTTTTAATGCTTTTACTTACATACTTACTTATCGGGATTGTATCACATTATTTTGTCAGTCTCAATCTTTACCACATAGAGGTTTTCGAAATCTTAAGTTATTTTTCATTTCCTTCTTCGGCATCTCTACAGCCATGGTTATCGAAAAACTAGCTAACCACCAATGGAAACGAAACAATCTCATCTTCAGCCACCTCAAAATCAAATAAAATAAGTGAAAAAGTTTCCTCAAATTTCGTTATTTTATTTATAATTTTTCAATCATAAAAACGAAGCTTCTTTTTCAATAAAAAGCAATAAAACATTTAAAAATCTAAAAAAAAGAAGAATAAATATTTATTATTCCATCAACACCATTCTTCCATCAGTAGAACACACCCTTCATCCCTATTCAACCCAACCAACGAACGGTGATGACAAAAAGGATAGGGAAGAAATTTAATGAGCGAACTGGTGTGGTGAGCGCCCGAAGCGGTGAGAGAGGGAGAGGGAGAGGCTGAAAGGATCTCCACCCTTCTTTTGTGTTTTCTGTTCTGCCATTTTCCACTTTGAACTTGCCATGCGTCTCCTCGTGCTCGGTCACCCCACATCTCTCCCTACTTCTCTGCAGAGACTCCGTCTAAACGGTGCTGCAGTGAGGCGTTCGGGAACATACGCGATGTAAGAAGAAAAAAAGAAGGGAACAAAAACGACAACAAAGAGCCACACTCGGGACGTTTGAGAGGCGAATGAGAATGGGAAAGCAAAATGAACAACATGAAAATGACGACAACATAATTTATGCCTTTTGCTCATTCTTCCTTTTTCTCTGTTTTCTTCGTTCAACCGCTCGGTCGCCGGTGAGACAAGCACAGACACACACACACATTACACACGTCACACTCTTACGATCCTTCGTCCTCATCCACAGGCACGGCAGAACTGTGCGTTGTGCTCCAGTTCCAGCATGACCGCTTTGTCCTTTGACGAAAGCGGATTTTTTCTTCATTTAGCTACTTGTTATCGCCCATTCCTTCTTTGAACCACCGTTTATGTCCAAACGCGATCGAGAGACCAATGCGAATGACGGAGAAAAAGGAGGCGAAAAGAGGATTTTTTTATAAATTTATTTTTATAGACGCTTTATGCCGTCAGCCGCGTTCACATTCGCCACTTCCAGAACAGAATTAATCTTCTGATCGTGTTGTTGTAGCTTGCCTACACACCGCTCTTCCTTCCACAGCCATGTGTCCGATGATCAAACAACAGAGCAATAAACAAAGCCGACGGTTTACACCTTTCCATAACTATAAACGCAAGCTTATACAATGTATTAAGATGTTTCTTGAAGTTCGTAATTATGTCGGTATAAAAAAATCTCATAAATTGTAGAATACTTTCAGCTTTACAGAACGATCGGTTCTGGTTCTGCTGTATTCAACGATTGCTCTTCTATTTAGTTTTGGTTTTTGGCCCAAAAAACTGCTTCCCTCTTTCGAGAGGTTTAAGTTAAACCAAGCTAAAAAGCAGCGCGAACCCCTTAGCTTAGCTAAAGCAACAGCAAGGGAAGAACAACGCACAAATGAAACCTTCCTTTTAGGACCCTCGTTTTCATTGCAACTTCTCAACCGTTCGTACCGTGTCCGCAGCATTGTCGTGCCTGCTTCCAATGGGTAAAGGGAACACTCGAATCACATTTCTGCTGCTTTAGCAGTCCCTCGTCCCTGCCTAAGCTAACAAAGAACGAAACGGCATTATAGGAACAGCTCCTTCCTCTTCCTTTGCTGTTTGCCCTCAGTAGGCTTCGCTAGAACAATTTGCTTTGTTCGATCTTACCAGCCTGTGCAACCCTTGGCAACGGTCGAACGGAAAGGGTAGCGCTTGAAATGTTTGAGCCGCCATTACGATTTTGTTACATTTGCAGCACCAGTCGACACTGGGCATTTGCCCCTCTGCCTGCCTGCATTTGCCCGTGCTTGGTAAGCGTACCCTCCTTTTTTTCCTGCCCATGGACAAAGTGTGAAGGAGAGGGAAGATGGTAAAGCAAGGGGGAGGCCAATAAGATGTAAAGCACGTTGGGACGATTTGTTGCGTGAGGAAGCATTGCAGCACGAGCATAAGCACACACTGCTAGCGCCATTTTGTACGGGAAGCAGGGGCAGTCGAGGGGTTGAAAGTTTTAAAACAGCTCGTCGGACAGAGTTTTCATCCGTCTGCATACGGAAACAGCGTTTTCAATGCTTTCAATGCTGGCCGATCAACAAAATGGCTGCGGACAATTGTTCAGTTGTTTGCTTTACTGTGACGTGAAAAGCATTGGACTAAGCTTAAGAAAATGCTCGTCCAAAATAGAATGTGGAATCTAGACCGTTCAAATCGCTAAACGACTGACAAGAGTAAGGCTCAAATTGTGAGTAAACTCCAAGGCGAATCATTTACTATTTAAATCTGGATGAACTTATTAGTCTTCGACGAAAAACGATGTGTTGATAATGTTCAACCCATCATAACAATTAGCCGATCATCTCAAATAGAAGATCATTAAAAATCCAGATGAAATCATCTTGTGACTAAAATTCGGGAAATTATTGTTTAAGCTGCCCTCACTAATCAATCAGTTTTGTTAGATGGCGTTAGTTTGTTTAAATCTCTAATTTCTACTCCTTCAGAAAGACTGATTACAGCATTGATTAGTAAAACTCTTTCCTTTCGAGCCATTGGCCATTAAGATTGGTCGATCGTTCCCGCTTAAACATGATGTAAGCTCTTTGAAGGTCCTGAGCTCAATTTCATGTAATGGCCGTTTTTAAGTGAGACTAACTACCGGTCCTTGCCACGAACGAAAATCGAATTACGTCAATTTCTGAGAGGCTCTAAGACTACTACAAGGATCGTTCAATATTGCCTCTACCCTTTAGTGTATTAATACAAAGGGAAGCTTACTTTAACGGCTCTACAAGCTCCCTTCATTGGTCAAGGGCTATCTTCTCCACTAATGGATTGAGCTTTCTGTAAATTGCTGTATCCGTAACAAAATAGTCCGTTTTTAATGCAGTAGTAACATTCAGACCGTATTGCTAAAATTCATTGTAATAGAAAATAGCTGCCCTTTGCAACAAATTTTTGTAGAAAGAATGCTCTTTAACACCACTTACCTTCTACCGTTGCTTATCCACAGTTAATTATAAAGTTTACAAGGAGGGCTCTGAAAACAAAATGAAAACAAACATTATAATAATTGAATGAAACATGTATAACCGTGAAGAGTTATGAGAGAAGTCAATGCATAAACTTTTTCGTGACGTGATTTGCGTGACGTTTCAAGTGATTCATATATACGACTACGTTCAAACGATCCTCAACCGCAAACAGCGATTTAGAAATAATTCTTATACCCACTCAGAACAATCGACAGGGCATCGGTCGTACGATCAATCAGCAAATATAAGCCTAACAAAGATGGTTACACTCATAAAAGCCCACGCAGAACTAAATTTATTCCAAGTGAGTGAGGCACAAAACACGACAAAAGCAAAATCCCGTGTCCCGTCCCAACGCCACGCCGGATATTCGTGCGCATTTCCTACCGCGCTAACGCACCCAAATCATTTGCGTGTGCTTCTCCTGCTCGCACCAGCTCCTTTGCGTGTGCAGCTATCTCGTTCGCTCAACTGACGCGAAAGATATCAGACGCGGTAGATGGCAATGGTGGAGGCAGTCGTAGTTAGAGGTAGAAAAAAGGAAGAATTTAAGGAGAAGAACATATAATCCCATTAACGCTCTCACATACATACTTGGAACACACACACACACACGCAGCAAATCCACCCCTATATCTCGAACGTTTTCCCTCTCCAGCGAAACAAATAGTCGCTAAGGGGATGGAAACGATGGTTTTCTCCTTCTAGCCAATGGAAAAACTGCCCTTCAATATATTCCCACTTTGCCCATCCTACAGAGCAATGCGGTTATGTAGTGGAGAGAAGGAAATGAAGAAAAAAAAACACACACAAAGTGCTGGTAGAGGGGAAACTTGAAACCTCCCTTTGCATACATAAGCCATTTTCTCTGGAGGGGAGGAGGCACCCGGTACGAACAGAGGGGCATATACAGTGTCGAATGGGAAAACATTTACCCTCTCTGCCGTTCGGCACACGAGGGCGAGAACACAAAGCAAACGCCTAGCACGAAAGAGATGAAATCACTCTTGAGAAACCATCTGCCGTCTGTTACAACCCCCCTAGGCACAGTTGATTGCGAACGGAATGAATGTGTGAGTACGCTTTTTTATTGTCTTGCCTCCCTTTCCACCCGGTACGGACACCATTAGCTAGCACCGAGGGTATTGAAAAAGGAAGAAGAACGCAAGAAGACGTAGCACTTTCAGCAACGGGGCCGAATGGATGGGATGTTTCGCCTCACCTTCTGTCCCGTTGGGATTTAATGTGGCCTTTTGTGAAGCAGAGCAAGAGCGCAAGATGAAAAATGACTATCGAAGGCGTCCAAGTGTGCTAATGGGAATGGTTGGGCAGGGTAGCGAAAGTAGAGAAGAGGCAAAGAAAAAAACAGTCGGAAAATCTGTTCCCTCACTGCTACCCTCACATGGAACGGTTCACATTGCAATTGCTCGCTTTCCCGAAACTGCATTGGGAAAACTAGGTGTTGTACTCCTACGAGGGACGTTGAAAAATGAGCTTAAAATAGAATGTAATTTGTTGAAAGTCTCATGACAATGATTCGCTTTTATTCGTTTTATTTGTTAGTCTAAAGGCGACGAGCAACTTTAAACGCACCGCGAAAGGTTAAAAGCTGTCTATTGGGAAATAGTTAGGGGTTTCCACAACGATTTGGAAGAACAATGAGTAACACTGAATGAGTTGAATTGGCCAAGCAAAGGCATTTACGTTCTTTTGACGGGGTTTTATACTTTCCGCTGCTTCTTAGGTAAAAACTCTGAGCATAAGTTGGTTAACGTTTGAGATGGTTAACGCCAAAATTCAAATTTTTGAGCTAGAAGAATGTTTTTAAATAAAACTGTACACAATGTTTTCCTACAGAGCAACAGAATCGATTTGTATTTTGGCAATACTCAAAATAATTGTTAACGAACAGTTTACGCCTCTTCATTGCCCATAAACGAGTCATGAACTGACGCAATTCATTAGAAGGTGGATTGCAAGACGGAAGAAACTGGCACTATTGAATAATTGCCATTAGAACGAAAGAGTGAGGGAGAGAAAGTGAGTGCAGAACGAACGGGACGGAAAACTGTGCATCATCAGCTCTGGTGCTCTTCTGCGGTAAGAATTGGAGGTGATACAAGAGATGATAATTGTTTTATATGAATATTGCAGTTTGCCTTTTTGCGCAAAATGCTGTGGAGCAGTTTAGCGAGTGCTACCATATTTTTTATGGGTACAGAAAACCACACAAGGGAAGTTTACAGCTTTTTTGCTTCCAAATGCTAATGCACTCACACTTCAATGAGGTTTTTTTTTGCCAAAGAATGAAGAAGAGACTGGTAGTCGGTAATTGTTCTTTAATTTTGTATTTCTTTGCACGAAATCTACATCAAAAGGAGCGATGCAATCAACGATGATTACAGTAAAGTCTTACTGATGCAAGAATATCGAGTTGAACGATTTTATTGAAAACAAAGGGAGAAAATAAAGCGAGAATGTAGACAAACAATTATACTAAAGTTGCAAAACTGCAGTTTTATGTAAAGCTGGATGAAAAATTCTTCTCTTCTAAGTCTTCTAAATTATCGTTTAAAGTTCTTTGCTGTTGTTGAACCAACAGCTAGAAACTTTGATTTTACCGCAAAAAAAGAACAAATCAAATTTAAAACTCTCCACCCTTGTCGTGCTTCGAGTGTAGTTGTTCTAAATGCTTCACTAACTTAGCAAAGAAGCTAATTTAAACCACAAAAATGGCAAATTCCATTTTCCAAAACTGGCATCGACGGCGACCCGCGGCGGCCGGGCAGTTTCCGAAAAACCGAGGAAAAAAGTTCCGTCGGCAGCAACGCTGCCAACGTACCAGGCGATCAGACGAAAAGCAGTAACTCCCGCCAGAATTACCGAACCGAGCGGTAATCTCAACGACCGGAATGCGTTTTGCTCTGCCCAAGCGACGGAAAGAGATGGAAAAGTGGCACACGGCAGCAGGTCTCCACTGGTGCACACGGGAAAGAAAGTACGCAACCAAGAGCGACCAAAAAAAACTCGATGCACATGCGATGATGTTCAATTTCTCGACAGGGCAGCGTCGTGTCCCTGTTTCTTCCAGTATGGCGAAAAAGATGGCAGCAGCAGTCAACCAACCGGCTTGGGCATTTCGACCAACGGCGAGAGAAAGTAACAGGCGCTCAGGACTTCGCTGCCCAGCAAGCTGGTTATGGTGTACACCGTGCGCGTTCAATCGACAGCAGACCTTGTAGCGGTATTAGTGTGCCTTCGCTACCCTCTTGTCTGCCACTGCAGTCGTGACTTCCAAGGCAAAGCAAACGATTCGCTGGTAAAATACATTGAAACAGAAGTGAGTGGCCATTTTTGAATTGATTTTGACAAACTACACCGTTTCCTCGAATAATGCCAATCGTGGGTTTTGTTTCGGAAACGAAAAGCCCCTTCATGAAATCGTTCATTTGTTTACAGCGTCTGCGGTGCACGCACACTCTCTCACTCTCGTAGCAAAATGCTACACACATACATACACCCAAGCCCTTCACTGCCTGGTACGTCTGGTAGGCAATGCTGTCAGTGAGGCTCACTGACAGCATCCAATCCGTAAACGTCAAACAGTTTGTTTGGGTCGCCGTCTCGCACTCGTCGCATTTAATACACGCTCAAAGGAAATCGTGCTGCATAAGTTGGGGTGATAAGACAAGCTGATTCGGCCAACACAGTGTCACGGCGATACGGACGGGCTTTTCCTTCCCGTAGAGTGACTGACGAATTTGTGTGTTTACTTTCTTCGGTACCCATCCTCCCGGTGCCGGTGTGAATGTGTGCAGAAAGCTGGTACCGTGCGACGAATGATAACAGAGCGCCACTAGACGGTGGTGTTGCGCGGTTCTACTAATCAGTTTGTGTCCATCTCCACCAGAGCCAAGACGGGCTCATCTGCGGGTTGGGCGAAACGATCAGCTGATACAAGTTGTGTGCGATATCTAGTTGCTTTCACCCCTTCGTTTTGGTAAGTTTCGAGTTTTTGTGTTTGTGCAAACGTTGTGAAATCGGTGTCCGAAAGAGTTTACTGGTCGGAAAACGACTTGAATGTCGAAGCGCAATAATGGAGGCGGATTCATCCCGCTTCTTGACCTTGAAGATACGCGCGCGCCTCCCTTGATGAAGAAAGGAGAAATGGTTGAGAACACTGTTGAAGGGCGACAACGCAACTGTCAAAACGGAAGCCAACATATACGCAAAACATCAACCCCCAGCACGGGCACACGCACGCACACACACACCCACCTCGTGTAACCCTTGGTTACGATGGTGGTATGGCAGTAGAAATACCATCAAAAGTGCCAGCGTCTGCCAGGTGAGTGTGTGCGTGAGCTCGGGCAAAGCTAATGTTTTACCGGCCGGGAGGCATAACAGTGCAACGTTGCCAGATCTCGACCCCGCGCGCACTTGTGTTTTGTGAACAGTTTTTGGTGGTTAAACAATTAGCCGCTTAACACAATTAAGTTGGATAATTTTAGAGAGAAAAGGTGCTGTTTTTAATTAGTGTTTCCTAAACCTCCTTGCTTTGTGTCCTAAACGGTTTGGGCTGTCCCGGCTCTAGTTTCATTAAAAAAAATCACCGTCGGCAAATATAGATTTATAAACAGAACTAGAGCTACCAAAGTATAAAAGAAAACTATTCTTCTTAAAACTGGTGTTTGTAAACCTATTTAACAGGCGTCAATAACAAATTGAAGATATTTGTTTTATTTTACCTTTTTTAAATAGAGTCTTAGTTAAAGAAGTCTGTTGTTTTATTGATTTTTTAAATTTTTTGTTTCATTTCAATAAGTCTCAGTTTTGAAAGTAAAACCATAAAAAAATTACAATAAAAACCTAGATATGTTAACACACCAGTCCTCGAACGTCTAAACTTCACCTCATGCCCCGTGTCAGGATGCTCTCCCTTCAACCCGATCCCTTCGAAACCATCCAACGCAAGGGTTCATGAGGTTGGCAATTCAGAACCCTTACTTTCGTACACACCCGATTAGGATCACATCCTTTCCAAACCCTTCCGTTTCACCCGTCCATTTGTCTAGTGCATCACGCTCAACCCCGGGAACCATATGATTCCCCCGGTCTGCCACGCTAGCTAGCCTTGATCTACTTTCCACTGGTATATTCGCGCTTTATCGTCATCATATGTGTAACACCCGCGCGATAGATTACTCATCATCGCTTGGACGAGAAAGTGGGATGTAGACCAACACAACCTACGATGACTGCCGACGTCCTGGGTTGGTTGTTGTTGGGCGCATCGCGGTCGTAAATGCACTTTTTTCTCCAGAGGAGCGTACCAGCGCGAAAGCAAAAATAGAATGCAATGTGCATCGTCTGTTTTACACCCGGTAAGACGGAGAAGATAAAGTGGGAAGATGTTTCATATCAATGCAGAAACTCATGGTGGGTAACATTGCGCCTGCAAGCGACAAGTGTGACAATAGCAGTGCCAAAATAGAGGCAATGAGTTACAATAGTCGTTTAAGCGAAAATGACCCTAAAGAGAACGTCATCGTACTTTCTAAGTTTGGAACCGAAATGTTCTTTGAAGCTAAAGGTGGAAGAGGCCTAGGTCAGCCTTTTACAAGAGTTGGCTATTAATGATTTATGATCCTTTTCTCCTTCTACCATTCATCCACATCTCTTGTGTTCTGTTAAGCTGTTGATTGTAATGTGGATGTGGATGTTTTGGATAGCTTGAAAATGTTTTAAATTACTTTCTTGTTGTCATCTTTTTGTTTCATCACAATCTCAGTCCATTCCAAATTCTGCTACAACGCTGACTTGTTCTCTTGATATTTCTTATCACTCTTAAAACAAGTCATTGCAAGTCATTCTTTGAGTTTTTCTGAGTGTTCTACTTAAATACATTAGAATTGAATCTACTTACTATTATTTTGAATCGTATTTATTCGTCCTACTCCAGCCCTTTCATATCTCACGTAAAGATGGTACACTTACCATCGGAATGGATCCTCAAGATGATATTATTATCTACGTCGGAGTATTACCAGGCAGTGCTCTGTATTCCCAATATGCGGATATGCCACAAATGCATTGAATTCTACACTCTTTTAACACACCAATGTTCCTGGAAAGACATGAAGAACATAACATGTAATTAATATGCTTTATCAATTGCTTTCAAAACATAACTCTTCAACACCTGCCTCACACCAACCAATTGCTAGACGAATTAAAAACAAGAATTAAAGATGATTTATCGTATTTGATGGGTTTTAGACTCCGCTACCAGTGACTGAAAGTCTGGATGACGACCTTCCACACTTTTCCAGATGGAGCTTGGTTTCTAGCGCCTGAAAACGAGTTCCATACAACACACATATCAGCTAGCTCTCGGTGTACTAACAGGGATGCGCTTCGAGGCAGGGGGGCGCCTAGAATTGTACTTTAGCAATGAATGCGAAATGGCCACACGCCATTGCATAGGATCTGGTTTTTCGTACATGTTTCTTTCATCCCTTCTCTATTTTACTCTACCACCCGACCCACAAAGGTCATCGGGCTTCAGGCAGGGTGTCCTGCAAAGAAATCTAATAATTTGGATTCGTTCCAGCAAAGGCTGTGTGCACGTGTTTTTTTTTTTTGGGTTCTCTTGTCACAGGGCACACTTTATCCGGGTGAAAGTGATAGTACACCACTGTGCCATCACCGGAGGCGCAGCATCAGGAGAAGTTGAAGGGTACAGTAATAGAATTGAATGAAAGTGTCCTTTCCGTGATGTTTATCTCGTACCTCCACTACCCGCCTCCATTGTAGTGTCCTTTACGAAAGAGCAAAATGGATTTAGTGACGATGACCTTTGGCCGGGGAGAGGCTCTGCAGACGAGCAACACAGTGGGTTTATTTCGAGCTTCTAGCTTGGCAAGGACAATCTTCCATGTGGAAAGCTGCCAGAGTCGGTGCTTGGAATGACCTCAAAAAGGAACTGCAATTTATTGGCACTTAAAATGACAAACAGAGACAGTTGGAAGGAGCGAGCTCATACCACCGAAAGCTATCCCAAAGGAAGGATAGTGCAAATCGAATTGAAGGAAGTACAGGCGGCAACAGTTCTAGCAGAGGGATGTCCTAATTTTAGTCAAGACAAATCCTTTCGACTCCTTCCAGAGAGAATGATTGTAATCAAGCTGTTTATAGGGTCATTTCGGTAGTGTAGTGCGGCACATTCTCACCGATTTCTGTACCGGACACAGCCACCACACCACCAGTTGCACTCGCCGGGTGATAAAAACTGTTTTTTTTTTTTTATTATCACTTCCGCAATGAGAAACAAAAGTACTAAAGCGCGGGATCGTAACAAAAGAGTAAAACATTGAAGGAACAACCACCTGCTCCTTTAGCTCTAAGAAACCCAAAGAAGTGTTTCATTTTTTTTGAAAACGGAAGAGGTTTTTTGTGTTGTTTCCTTCGCTAACGTTAGTGCTTGATTGGGAATTTCTCTTGGGCGGCTTTCGAGACGGCGTGGAGAGAGAAGGAATTTCGCGAAAGACGTGAAATTCTTTGCCTTCTGACTCTGGAAGAAGCGTCTGGAGGATGGTGAATGGAGGTAACATCCATCCATCCATTTGCTTGATGCTTTCGTCTCGTACCGTGTCTTCTGTTTCGGCGTATCTCTCCCTTGCTTCGATCTGTAGTTGCAACATGTCGGCGGAGTGGTGTGAATTTTGTACGTGCAATGAATTATGCGTCTCATTGTCGAGCGGACTACTCCGCAGCGTGTAAAGTATTGAAGAACGAAAGCTAATACACCAGCATCCCTCTAGAGTGTGTCGCTTGCGTTAAAGGATACCAAAAATGCGTCTTCTTCTTCATGTAGCAAAACTTAATCAAAACTTTAATTTAACCACCTTGCAAAGCCGCATAAACGGACTTACTTCGCGCCCTTGCTCTTAAGCGAGTTTGTTGAACAAGCTTTTGCTCGCTTCCGAGAAGTGGTTTTTCTTTTCATTTCGCCCGCTAGGATTATGCTCAGTTCAGCATAATAAATCTTTCCATTCTGCGTCTCGCCAAACGGTCTAGCTTCTCTAGCCACACGCTCTCTCGCTCTCAGTGCGTTCCCTTGGTGGATTTGTTTCCCAAAGCTTTATACATTTTCACCGAGTTTTTCCGCGACTTTTGTGCTGTAGAGGGGTGGAAGGCGTGTACAGGATTGTTTGGGGGATTGGCAAATATTGTTTGCACACTGCCTGTACAGGAATTATTGGCAGCGTGAGTGGATATATTGCATTAAACCAGTCTCACCAACGGACAGTACGTACAGTGGCTTTAAGAAAGTCTTTAGCCTAGAGCTAAAAAAACACGTTTTTTGTATTGCTCAGCTTCGTTGACAAATGCTGACCCTGGACATCGACAGAATTGAGATGAATTGATGTGTTGGAGACACTTAAATTCAAAATAACCTTTATCCTACAGACATTTCTCATGCCTTTATCAAGCTTATTTACCTACATTCTTATGATAATGATACAAATATAAACAAAAACCCCCCTCAATCAACACATTTCCTAACAAACCGAATGTGACAGAACCAATGGTTCTGTGTCCTGTAGGACATTCCTCCCATCCCGGTTGTAAGACACATAATTGTCAACAAAGAAGAACCAAACAGCACCCCAGCAACAAACCATTCCTGTCCCAATCCATGGCCACCGCAAAGCGAGAGCCCATTTTTGTTTTGCCCTGGTAGTTCCCCTTTAATTTGTCGCTTTCGTGCTATGCGAAGGCTTCCCCATTTTTTCGGTTTGGCACACTGCGTTGCGTCCGCACATTTCGCTGTGGCTTCGTTTGTGTTAAAGCATCCCTCCGATTCGGTGCGTCGTCGGGTTTGATTTGGCCCCGGGAGAGAACAACCAGCCAGCCACAGATGTCTCTGTCCAATCTTCGGCAGAAGCACGCTTTCTGCTTTCCTTCTCTTTACACCTTCGCTTCAGGAGGGGATTGGTGGGGAAGGTGGAGGTGGAACGGAGGCAGTTGGGGTCGGACTGGAAGGTGGCAAATGCGGACGAAGGTCTGTATCGCCGCACACGCATCCCCGGTTCGCAAAGGAAGAAATGGCGAACGGATTCCCCTGCTTGGTCGGATGCGGACCGTCCTGAGGCAAGTGTCTGTGAGGGTGTGTGAGTGTAAGTGTGTGTGTGTAATATCTGCCCCCTGTTAAGTTTGAGCACAATTTTCGGGAAAGGTGGTTCAGAGAAGGTTATGTTAAGTATTTTGCTTTTCTTCTCCTTCGGTCTGTGGAGCGTAATGAAGGAACGGTTTTGCTTAGATTCTTTGTAACCTTTCGTACGTACTGATAGAAAGCAGGACGGCAATGGAGAAAAGGATAAATCAATAGGGAAAACAAAATTCCTTCAAATACCAGTGAAATAAAAAACATCTAGTAGTGGAAGAGTATTAATAATTTCTATTCAAAAGACTTTTCTATTTTAGTGTCTTTTGGTTCAGTCTGATAAAATTGTTTTGCTTATTTTCAATACTCCTATTTAAAGTAATTGAGCAAAGATAGGCTTTGGATAGGTTTAGTACGGCAACAGTTGTTTCGCAAAATAAGAGGAATATCTCAATCGATTGTAATAAATAAGGAAATAAAACGACTGTTGATAAGACTAATATGCCACTACTGAAGCTACCAGAGTGCTATACTACTACTATACTTAGTGATTTAAGCCAATCCCTCGTCTAAAGACGTTCGATCCGCTGAAGAAACGAAATTCATGGCGGATATTTTGCTGAGTAGTATGACTTGATCGATCTTCTCTGAGATGAGGTCCTATAGTGTTTTAATGAGTAAAAGTACATGATCATCAAGGGGTTTTTGACATTCCTGATATATTTTGGTGATTCAAAAAAACATGTGAATTGTTCAGAATTAATTTGGAAAACGGTTAAAAACTACTTAAACCCCGTGAAAAGAACACTTTTGGTTGCAGGTATGCCCATATAAAGACATAACATTCCATCTAAACCGAGTTAACGATACATAAAAAGCTATAGACCGGTGTTGATAAGTAAATAAAAGGTAGCTCAACGAGATTAGCTATGCATAATTAAGTTTGAATATTAATGCAACATGAATAAGTCGCAATCAGTGGCTTACTGTTTGCGGGGGTCTGTTGCTCTCAAAAAGCACTGCTGCTGCTGTTGCTGCTGATGGGATGATTATAGGTACGGACAGATGATGGTTTCAATTAAAAGTTGTTCGTTCAATGTGAGACGCGTCACAACATCCATTTGAGAAAAAATAGGACGATTTAACGAGCTGACATAGGTTCATCAACGGTATGCAGTTCTTCACGAAAGCTGAATTACATTGCAAGACTTCCAACACTTTTGACACTGGACTTTTCTTCATCCATTGCCATTTTTCTTGCCTCTGCAAAAGTGTATTCCTTTTTCAGGTTTCGTTAGTTTAGTAAACAACCACCAAGATCAAAGAATTTCAGTTTCCTAGCCACAGGAAACATCCCTAAAAAAACACGACAAGCTGCAGTGTATTCAGCCCCACACAAACGTCAACGAGTGTGACGGCAAAGGTTACACAATCTGATGATGACGATAATTATTGTTATTACTATTGCGATCGCTTCCTAGCGCATTCGAGGCTTGAGTGGTGGCCTCCACCTACGTTCCAGATTGGAGACCACGAAACCGGTTCATTTGCTGTACCGTGAACGAAACGAAGGAAGCAACACATACACCACCGGTGGTAGGCACTAACGGGCACTATACCGGGCAAAGGGGCACCCCCGAGAAGTCCGGGACCACGAATCGAGACGGTTCAGTGCCACCGCGGTGGTGTTGCGTCTGTCTCGCCGGGCACGAGACGCGCGTTCAGAAGCGCACGACGGACACGTGAGGCAGACGCAGGCAGCAAAACGGTGCGAAACACACGGACGGCGATTTCGAACACCATGGCAACCGTCGCTCGGTTTGGTGACGTTTTCGCACTCGCGTCGCTCGGTGTAACGACCTTGACGGGCTTCGAGCGTTGTACGGTTTCGTGCTACCAGGCGCCACCCAAGTACGCCACCGGTATGACCGTTCTCCCGCGCTCCAGATGCCTGGGGTTTATTTTGTCTAATTTATTTTACTTTTTACTTCGAGAAAAAAAAGGAAACACAAATTTTCAATGCACTTTGGAGCTTTTGGGGAAGAGGGTAGCGAAGCAAGAACGTACGAAACTAAATTCGCGTGCAGAGTGAGAACGCAAAAGGCAAAGGAAGAAGACGCGGCACTTGTGGTAAATTTCGTTTCACAGTGAAAAGAGACGATTTCGGCGTGAAGCATATCCAGCGGCGTGCCGCTGTTTTTTTTTTTCTGTACCCTTCCCGTCTGCCAATCATTTGCGCTCGTTCTGGCCTGGCACGGTTCTTGTGTTGCAGCATACCGACTTGCAGTTGGAAAAATATTCCACGGATGTGGCGCACTGGGCATAGAGCAGGGGAATAAAGGGAGACCACAAGCATGCAGAAACAGCCAGAAACTCGTTTTTGGATGCAGTTTTTTATGTGTGTTTGTATATTGCCGCGTATTTTATTGCAATAAGAATGATTCTTTGAGTGCAATAATTTGTTCGATGAAAAAACAAATGCATTTAATTATCATACTTCAAATGAGTCGATGCAAGAATGAACGAAACGCGACAACCAGATGGTGCTATAAAAGATAAGCTGATTTCACTTAGAAAAGTTATTTCTTGAAGGTTCATTTTATCTTTCTTGCTATCGATCGACAAAGACTTAAATAAATAATCGTAAAAATTATCAAAATATCCTATGGTTAGCTCTAGATTGCCTCTCCTAACCGCCTTCTGGAGATTAAAACACATGAATGGTTTTCAAACAAAACACACAGTGTTAATGCCCACGTATTCTTCGGAGCTCATGCTGTGATTTTGATCTTGTAGAATAACTTACACGTCCACAAGGAAAGAGATGTGCAGCATACGAAAAAACCGATGAAATAAATCATACTGACCTTGGCCGAACATTTGCAGAGGCCATTCTTCTGGTCAGTTGGTCATCTTGACTCTAAAGCAGGTAAAAGTTCAAGAGATTTTTCTCAAGAGATTTTACCACATGTGACGTCCCGTTCCAATTTGACAGGACGTAAATGAATGAAAAAATATAGAAGGAAAGTAGGAACAACGCTTTGATTCAGTTGAGTAATGGGCAACAGCTTGTTATAACCTTGCCCTGGTTTTCTGATTACTTTCCTTGTTCGAGTGACCAGAAGTAAAGAATTGTAGGGTGGAAAAGGGATCTCTGACAAGGCTGAACCAACGTGATAGTGCTAGGTCTTGAATAAGTAAAGTCCTAAATAGATCTGTCCCTAGCCCTAAATCGGGATCTGGGTTAATTGTCTCATCTTAAACCTAAGATCCTCTCCTAAAGGGAGTGTTCCAGCTATCAGCATCAATGGATCGTCATTCCACGCACAGTGCCGGGCGCGTGCGTTCATTCATCAAACCAAACCCATTCAACCTGTCAATCATCTTCGCAAAGCGCAGCATTCCAAACGCCCAGTAGTCGATCAAACGACATCAATTGTAACACCCTTCCACCGTTCGATCGTACCTACGTAGTGGCAGCTGATTTTGACAGGTCCTCTCTTCCTCAAGTGATTCGCGTATTCCGTTCTCTATGGCGAGCCCATTATCATGTCAAATAGTCGCGTAGCTACCGTGGACGCAAGGAGAAGAGTTCGGCGAGTCCGATGAGATTCCGCACTACAAATCATGCCACCGTTAGCCACGTCCCATCACATCTCGTGTGTGGATGTGTGGCGCTTCGGTACGTGGAAAGGGTCAGTGGGAATTTTGTTGTGTCTCGCGCCCAGCCACCCTGCGGTGGATGCAGAAAGAGGCCGCTCCGTAAAATATGTGCAAAGCATGGATCCGATAATGACCTATCATTAATCAAATTGCAATGCCCAGAAGACATACGTTTCTGGTGGTGTATGTGCGAATCCTTACGCATCTCGTCCGTGCTGAGGCATAATCTGAGCAGGAGCTTCAATCTGGGAAGCGTTCTCTGGGTCTTCCGCCGCATTACAGTGCAAGGCTGATGGTTAAGTTTTTCGTGCAGTTCTTCTGAAGGTGTGTGTGGTGTTTTTTTAATTCATATTAAAAACGTACATAAATGATTCTTGATGGAAAAGCCTTAAAATCCCTATGGGACACTCTTTACAGAGCCTTACAAAACCGTTCTGACATCAACATGTGTCATCGTATGCTCCTTCTTTCCATCCCACACGGAAACCCTAGGTCCAGGACATGGTTCCCTTTCCTTCTTGATTCTCCTCTACACCGAAACCTTTAAACCACTCGCGCTTCAATCTATCTTTTATCTTGCGAAAGATAATTCGTTCTTAGAAACCGTTCAATTTCAAAAACCATTCCAGACGGCCACAATGACTCTGGATCTATGTATGTGTGTGTGAGTGTTTGTGTATATGTTAATCTTAATCGATGCAAGCAGCCATGGACAGGCACCGAGGATAGGGCCCGGAACACAACGGCCAGAAAGAAAGAAAGGTAAAGTATCATGCACTCTCGTCGCCCTGGGTCGCGACGCCGTGCCAGGAGGAAAAGCAGCGGTCCTTGGCTTTCCCACCTCCTTGCGGGTTTAACCGAAAGAGAGAAAGAGCAAACAGGGAAAGATAATCAGACCGGGCAGGAACGAACACGAAGGCGACACTTAATCGAAGAAAAACGAAAATGATCCTCAAAAGAGAGCACGCCAGGAATGGCAGCACACACATGCATGCATGCTCAACTACTCAACTGCTGGTATGGCCACCGTTTTAAGGACGGTGTTTTCGCTTCCCTTTTTGGTCCCGTTGGTCGTTTCCTGTTTCTAGTCTTGTTGTTTTTTTAATCATGCGATCCGATCAATCATTAGCTTCGTTCGGTTGTGATCGCTCGCTCAAAGGTCCTTCCCAACCGGGTAGGGTGTTGATTGGGGTTATTTTTTTGTTCGTCTGACATTAAATACTTCCTTTTTGTACGGTTTCATTCCCATCTTACATTTTACCTTTTTTAAAATTGTCTGCAATAGTTTAAAACCAGCTAGCTTTCAGGGATGTAGCAAATGTTTTAGTTCTAGTTGGTTTCTTTTTTGAGATTTTTGAATAATAATAATAAAATACATTCTTAACAACAAATCTGAATCTTCGTTACAAGGGAGTGCTTGTAGCAAGTGCCATTAATTATGTTCGTGTAAGTTAAGTTGAGCAATCAAAATGAATACTTTTAATAACAGCTAGTCACTCATAAATTCGTGCTTGAAATTAGCAAGTGTTTTTTTACAGTAAAAATTCTTTCTTTTTCTACTTTGAACAAACTTAAGCACCTCAAGAAGGTACAGATGGAGAAGCCCGAACAGGCATTAATCCACAACCAACAAAACCACGCATTCACGGTACCAACCTTTTTCCGTTCATTTGCGCTCGCGTGTGTATTCTTTTCCGCAAACACACCGTCTTGTGGGCTTTTCATACGAAAGCAATCGCATAAGCACACATAAATACACACACACACGTACAAACACGCACACGCACACAGTTTTACATAAACACACACCCCGGAACGCACGTTTAAGCTGTGTGTAAATTTAGCTGCCAGTGTATGGGTTTTTTTTTGTTGTTGAAAATGAACCACCACACGGTTTTTTTTTTGCCAGCATCGCACAATAATACACGGGAGCAGTAACAGTGGTAGTGGTAGAGCACTACTGGTTCACTCACACACCATCTCCCAAGCACACACATACACACGAAACCGCCGTACACCTTTTTCCGGCAGGGCTAGATGCGCGGATTCGCAAGTCACACGCTCTCCTGGGGGTAATGCGTTACCATCGCAACACATCACGAAACACACGGTTGCTGCTTGCTCACTGTGCGTGCGCTTTTTCCGCTCTTCTTCGCTGTGCTGTCACTCACGATTCACAAACGAAGGGCACACACACACACACAAACACACACTCACGCAAAAGCGAGACGTTTATGCGCTGTTTATGCATCTTCAGGAAAGGGGCTTTTCGTCTCTAGTCGCTTCGCTTTCACAGCACATAGCATCGAACAATTTCTCTAACCGACTGTGTATATGTGTGCGTTTGCACGGCGAGACTCTTCTTACCGACAGCAGTGGATCCGCTTGGTTTTCTTCCTCCTGCCAGGCGGTTACTTACTGCTTTTGTCTCTGCACACACGAAAGGGCCTATCGCCACGCGTTCACTTATCTGCTTTTTCGGCCTTAGCGCAAAGATAACACACAATTTATCTACACACAAACCACCCAGCGAGGGGAGGGGTAGGTGTAGTAGGTTATAAATCCGCGGACGGGAGTTTTAACAATGACAGCCACTCCACACACAACTACACAAGCACACACACACAATGGCGCGCTCTTTTCTCTCCTTCTGGTTGCTGTCGACGAGAGCGAGTTTCTTTCCCTTTTTATTTGTCTTTTCCACACCGCCGACACTACCACTACCCTTACCGCCTTCCTTTAGTCGATCGTTTTTTTTCGGCGGAAGGGGGAGGTTGGGTACTGTTATCACCGCCAGCGTATCGGCACCCCACGCAGCGAACCAATCCAAATTGGGCCGTGTGTGACGCCCTGCGGAACCGAACCCGGCGGTTTGGTTCACGTTTTCAACCACCTTACCGCACACACCGCCCCGTTTTCCCACCACCCGCAGCACGGTGACACTTACAGCGAGCGGGCGCGCACGCACGCACGCGCAGGAAAAGCCCGCAGGAACTGTTTTTCCCCCTGAGCGCGAGCGACGCACCAGCGGCGAGCGAACAAACGGGCAGCAATGATGGCGCGGACGTGTGTGTGCAGCTGCAGTGGGCCTGATGGTGAAGAGGCGCGCGCTTATGCCGCCCTTACACGACGGCGAGACGCGCTCGTTCACTTGCATGCGTGCTGATGTGCGTGTGGCAGCGAACCAAAATGTACCGCTGTGTGCGGCGGTGTTGTTTACCTTTGCGAAAGAGCGCGACGCTCCGTGCTTCCTCGCACTCTGTCTCTTTCGCCGTGTTTGACAGCACCAAGGTGTGTGTGTGTGTGTCTGTTTTTTTTTTTCGAACTCTTTCTGGGACGGTTTACACCGCTGACAGCACTTGCGCACTACGGTAAGGCCGTTTATGCTGCTAGGAAAGGGTAGGCCAGGATGAAAGCAGAGGGAAGGGACCGTTTTGCTGAGGATGTATAATAAAGGGGCTGTTTTTTTTTGGTTGCTGCCGCAGCAGTACCACTTACCACTAATGAAGGAGTGAAGCTGTCAGACGGCGTTCAGCGTGCAGGCAAAACGCGTGTAATGTTGTCTCGCTTACACTCACGGCCATACCAACAGACAGATGGAGCCGATCAAATCAGTTGAAAAAAAAAATCATACCCAAGGGACACGAACATCCATTGGAAGGGGTAGCTTCAAGCTAAAGACACACACACACATACACAAGCAGACACACACGGCCGTGTGGATGGCAGTGCCTGTTTGCCTAGCATTTGCATTTGACAGTTTAGGCACAGTGACAGAAGGAAAAAAAAAACATGAAAACCTTGCAGGGTTGACGGTCTTACCTTTACGCCGTTGCCGTGTACGGTGCGTGCGTCCTCTACGTGCTGAAGCAGCGGCAGCAGCGGTTGTCGTCGTCGAATTTCGCTGATTGGCATCGTACGGGAAGGAAATGGTACACGGCCGAACGGTTCCACAAGACGCGTAACCCGGCGCCAGTCCCTGCCGTGTTCGTGTTGCCGCGTATCGACGTGTATATGTAACTGAACTGGCCAGACGGTTGTGTATGAAATTGGACGAACGGTTCGGCACGGTTGGATGATGCGTTTTCTTCACGCTCTTGCTCTTGCTGGTCGTATTTTTCGCTTGGCGCGCGAGAGCGAGATGACGCACGCGATGGCTGCGGTGTCTCGCTTGCACTCGCGTCAATCGCACCGGTGGTGCGCGTGTGTGATGAGCGCTTGCGCCCCTAACGAATGGTATTGGTCGTTCCGAACCTCCGCACGCGGTAAGCAATGGTCACACTCTACCTTGGTGCTTGTGGCTTGGCACGTTGTGAGCAGTCTTCTTGGATTGCTAGAAAAATTGTGGGTAAGTGAAAGAGGGAATGGTGAAGGGCGCGAGCAGCGGAGGAGGGAGCGAACCAGGCAGAGCCTAGCAGCAAAAGAATGTGAAAAGGGCGTGGTCGGCCCGGTTTGCTTTGGTGTGCAAGTAAAAGACAGCCCCTTCCACCCTAAGCATCCGTCGGCGTGTGTAGGGGAAGCAGACTATGTAAGGGAACACAATCAAACGCGGAAGAGAAGGAAAGCGAGAGAGTATATATATGAGCGGTTGTTTTTTGTCGCATTTACACTAGGGAGATTGTTTTTCTTTTCTTTCTACTTCCCTCTCCAAATAAATTAACAAATAGCGCGCGAAGTAAATGTGGATATGTAAGTGGGGATGTGCAGACGTGTTTTGTCATTTTTTTAATGCACGCACAAACACGCGTACACACGACACAAACGTGTTAATAGGTTAATTTTTTAACAGTGGCCTCGCGTTCGTTTGCGATGGAGCGAAAAGATGTTTTGCTACTAGCTAGTAACCCTTCAATCTTTGGTTAGTAACCCTTCAATCTTTGGTCCCGATTAGAATCTCATTTATCATGCCTGCTTCATTACCGTAGAATGCTTCCCGTTTTTTTGCCTGGTCAGATATAACACAGTAAATAAAAAAAGAATTTAATTCAATACCATCATTGCAGAAACGAACGCGCTTTCAATCGTGGTTCGCTGTTTCGTTACGCGATAGCATGCGCCATCGCGCAATCGCTCCCCCGTACGCTACTGTGCACCGTTCGCGTGCACACACTTATCCGCGCCACACATACGCGGGCGGGTCGTATAACTACGCGTCGCGAAAGCGTCGTTACCCCGATCCCGTGGTGAGTCTTCTTCCACCGAGGCCAGGAGAGGAAAGCTACTCGCTTTTCGTCTGCTCGCTTGGTACTGCAGCGTACAAAAATGGCACATATGCGCAACTGCACCGACACATACACGCACACACGCACACACGCGGGGTAGTACGCGAGATCGCACGGTTTGTCCGCGTTGCCACGTTCACAGGCCCGCGTGTGTGCCTCCTACCGGGCGGACGTGCCTGTGGGTGAATTTTCTGTGTCGACATTTTTAATTTAACGCGTATGTTTCGCATTGCGCGTCTGTGCAGCGAACACACGTTGTTTGGATTGAGCGTTATTTTTAGCTGCTTTTTGCCATATTTCAAAATTGTTTAGTATCGTCCCCTGCGTTGGCTGTGTGCCATTTCCAAGTTACTTCATCGCTGGACATTTATGGTAATTCGCAGAGGTGACGATGACACATATTTCCTTATTTTCGATAGCATATAAACCTTTAAGTAAAACGTCCGTTTCGCAGGAAATGCACTTTTTTAATGCAAAGTAATGCATATTTCCCCGTTTGGCAGCGTTTGCTTTCCGTTTGTTGTTAAGTACGAAATTTCATACATTCATTTTAGGGCTTCCCTCAGGCAAAACGTGTTGTTTCTCCTTTACCATAAACACGTCATACGACGCATGGAACATTGACACAGCAGGAAGTATCATAAATCATGTTATACACATTCAAAGCCCATAATCAAACATGGAGCATTGAAACGGCTCTTACGTTAGCGTTTGGATGTTGTAAGCTGTACCAGCTCGTTAAACCTTTGCTTCATTTGAGCAACACAATCTTCAGACTAATATTTTTTATTATTAACTCACTTACTGTAAAATAAATTATCGGTTGGTTGGCACCCGACTTCGTTCCAAAAATGCCATATTTTAAAGACGCAATGCTTACACATCAACAGGATGATTTAGTCACCATTTTTGGCTCGTAAATATAGTGCCTCCGTGTATGTGTGTCTACAATAAAGACGGTTAATTTCCTTCAACCACCATTACATTTGAAATAAACGTAATACAAACACATGTCCTACCTTTACGTGCGTAATTGATGTGAAATGAGATGGCAGATGACACAATCAATCTCACTACCGCGCTGCTCGTCGTATGCAAATGTCCTATCATATATCAGCTTTCCTCACCATTTGCTTCCCCCTGTCCCTCATCAAAGGCGGAACAGAATATGGCGCACATGTTTACCATGTTCGTTTTCATACCACCAGCGGCTGACGCCATTTTTGCTTTCTTCGATTATCGAATAGCAGCGTTGCCACGGGGTCTGAGTGATGAAGGCATGTAGGGAAGGTTTTATAGCCACATTGAAAGAAAGAAAGCGTAAAGTAACATAAATTGTGACAAAGCTGAACTTTTAGGGGCTTGGAGTTGCAAGTTTATGCGCCATTATAAGGATAGTGTGATTAACGGGAGGTGTTTTACGACCAAGAATGTTCGTTATAGGCGGATCATCCATAGACTAAGCGGTCACTTGAGGTTTCGGGTCACATGAGACCAAAATTTATGACATGTATACGCAATTTATGTAATAATTTAGTAAAATAAAATACTTAATAATAATGAGTAAAAATTAGGAGAGTAAAGTTTGTCATAATTTCATTCTTCTAACGAATAACAGTTACAGTTGGTATCGCTATCAACGAAAAATAGCTGAATTGTTTCTTGATTGTAATTGTACTGAGTAAAATATTTTTTATTTGCATATTCTTTTTTTTTTATTCGGTAATAACTGTCAGGCCGTATTGCCTTTCTTTTCACAAATAATATTTTGGATGTTGTTTTACTAATTAACACCAGAACTACCGGACCGGAGTAATTATGACAGGTGACTCTTAAATTTTCAACAAGATTTATTCACTAGCTCAAACACGTTAGGTACACATAAATAGTTATTTTGTCTTTCCTTTGAACTCCGAACACACGATAAAGAAAACTAACTTTTTTAAATGTTTTGTTAACTAAATCAAATTTAACCAAAATGCTTGAAACGCTTGGTAGTTCTAGTGTTAACATACATTATTTCATTATTGAATGAATTTTTTTTATGTCTTATATGGAACAATTTTAAAGGACTCCACTAAACACTATCGCACGGGACTTCTTGATAAATCACAGGCTGAGCGTGTGAGAAAGAACTGTCCATTTAAAATACAGATAAAAATACGAAACAACACGGACTGTATCGAATATTAGTTCCATGGTACAGGACCGTCCGTTTTTCACTCACGATTCACGAACGAAGGGCACGAACACTTACAGGGGCATCTAGCAAGTGGCCCTATTTAGTTAGCTTTTATCCTTTTTTATAAATTCTTTTGTTTAGAGCAAATTAGACATACCATAAGAAGGTTGTGAAGAAGTTGTATTTTAAAAATTATTTCTATTTTAAAATTATGTAGAACTGAATAAAGTTGAGGGTGCAGACGAGGAAAGCCTCTAACTCTGCTACCAATCTCAGATGTGTGGCGTACCAAACCGGTAACTGATGCAGCTCTTCTGAAGTGTCTGAGCAGAATTGCAGTAGAGGCCAGTTTATGCAGATTTTTACCACTTACTCCGGGGGCCACTAAATTCGATCTAACCTATGATTCACCCCTTTTCTGTTCTATATAATGCATTTTTTTTGTAGTGTCGTAAGTTAACATACTGGACACTTGTCACTCCACGATAAAATAATCCGTCGGCTAGACAAACTATCGATAGCAAAAATATGCAAAGAAAAGTTGTATAATCTTAAAAAGTAGCCATTTTTCTGGTAAAAAAATCCTACAACTTCACCATGCTGATATTTCTGCCCTGTAATAAATTCAATATTTAAAACCCCTTATTTGTCCTAGCTGCAAGACATAAGAGTGCCGTACTGTTGAATACGGTGTACGGTGCAACACGTGGTGAAATGGTGCTTCAATGCGTCAATACATGCGACACGGCTGTAAAAATCTAAAAATACGCTGGTTTGCGCAGTGTGGGTGAAGAGGAAAATTACTGCAAAATTTTCCTATCGTACAATAAACTCCCACAGACTCCGCAGCAGCGATTGATACTCCAATAATAGTCCGCAGCATTTCAAGGTTATTTTAACCGCTGATGGGAAAAGGGATAGAAAATCCAGTAGTATGTATCTAGTTTTAAGAAATACAGTGTCTTTGTGGTTGGAATGAAATGGGTTTTGCCTAGTGGTCTGATGATTAATGCACACAACAGACGATACTTCTTTTAATTAGTATTTGTGTATCTGACTGTCAGTTAAAGGGTTAAAACTGAAGTTAGAGGTAGCGCAAAGGAAAAAATGAAATTTTAGTACTGTTGTGTTATTATTTTTCCATATTAAACTTGGAATAATAAATTTCTGGAATTAAATCATGTGTCGTAAAAGTCCATATGAGCCTGTTACGAACCAGTTTTGTGCTCATGTTTTATGCTACAAACGTTTCGCGTTATTTATACTTACGGTTTAGACTTATATATGACAAAAACATCGTACAGACCAAAGTCTCGCTTTGTGTCACTTTCTCCCAACATTTAAAAAACGTAATAATAAACGAAGGCTATTTAAACGAAACTGTAATTAACTAAACTTAACCAAAGCGAAAGTCATAAAACAGCGAGAAAAACAATAATTGAGGAACCACAATGTTAGCCAAAAATCGGAGTATCTTTTCATGTGGAACAGATCATTGATCTAGACCGGCGATATCAAACTCATTTGGGGTCGCAGACCGGTTTATATGCAAAAACAAAACAAAAATATGCCGGTCAATTTGCTTGTAAAATTGTTCTCGCGGCCCGCTCCGGTACTCTCTATCTTTTACTCATTTTTCGTACATTCAGACAACGGATGCAGCGCGTCACGGGCCACATTGAAACCCTATGCGGTATGTTTCACATGTTGATTCTAGAATGTTTTGTTTTTATGTTGTTTACGTCTGCATGCTAAAGTTTGTTGAAACATGATTCTTCACATTGTGTTTGTAGATCCGCAATCAATTATTCGCATACCATGTGTTGGTGCTGTTTTCCTGAGACATTGCTCTCGAATACTTGACATTTGCTACACATAAGTTGGTTGTCATACATTTGCTCTATCTTTCTAGCAGTTTGAATCAAAAGAGATTTAATAAAACTAAAACGTTCTAAATAACACTGGATTTCATTAAATTCTGGGCATGTTATAACCGTTTTGTTACTTTCATTTTTTAAACAGTTTACGGTGGAATTTCGAAATCTCAAAGCCTACTAGTGTCGAGATCTCTTGACTTATGATGTGCTAACACATGTCTTTCCAATGCTTATACCAAGGTTATTAAAACCTGAACAGGACACGAAAGAGCACTCGATGGATGAACTATTTTGAATACATTGTTTACAATTTCTCTGTCAAACTAATATCAAAAGTATTTGCAAAAATGATTCAAAATTTTCTTGGCAGACTTTTTTTTTACACAAGTGTGGCTTTATTTTGTGGGTAAAAGGTCGACGTTGTCACTAGATAGTTGATATTGGCACAATAATAGGTTGATGTTAGGCTTTAAGGAGACGGTGTAGCAAGGAGACCATCTACCACGTCTCCTTTGTTCATGAGGACGGCCTAAGAGGACTTTACGGGCTGGGTGCGTATGACATAGCCTGTCCACCGGAACCACAACTTGTCGTTATATCGGCTCTAGTCAGATTTGCGCACGTGAGTACTGGAACTACATAGGTGCGATATAGTCCCAGTTTCGTTCCTCGTTACAGGTTTTGTGAGGTGAAATACTTCTTCAGCCTACAGAATGTTCGGTCCTTTGATCCAGGTGAAATTTGTCACCTCGGCGTAGATCAGAATAGGCCACTGGTCGTCTTCTTCTTCTTCTTGGCCCGCTCATTGCTGAGCACGTCTGCAAGACATGGCCAGGTCACCAATCCGTTTCCAGGAAACTCGGTCCAGGGCTGCAGTCCTCCAGCCACGGTTGCATCCGATCTCCGACAGGTTCAACTCCACTTGATCCAGCCAGCGTGCTCGCTGTGCTCCTCTACGCCTCGTGCCGAACGGGACGCTGACGAGCACCTTTCTGGTGGGGCATGAGTCCGGCATCCTCATTCCATGTACCGAGTTTCCAATCGTAGTCCTAGCGTATGTCGAGTATCATTGGTCCAAATCGGAATAACTTTTCGGTGACTTTGCGTTGCAATGATACAGGGGGTGGCTTGCAAGGCCTCTCCCCCCGCCTCCTATCTCGTCGGTGGAACAACGCATCCGAGCTGATTTACGTCCTGTAGGATGCCAGGACACATGGTACAGCCGTCCCTAACCTGGGGAACAGACGCTGATTTGAGCCGCTCCTAACATGGAGAACAGACGCTCAAAGATGAACTGCTAGCGAGTAACAGTCCATTTCACCTCTCAATTCAGCCTTGCCGCCCATCCGCCCAAGGGGGGTGGGTTTCCCCGTGTACCCAAGCTTGGATATCTAGGCGACAAATTACCGTTCTGCACGTCGTGGACGTATTGAGTAGGAGTTGAGAAGGAGAGCCTATAGTAGCCTCCTAAACGCGTCGGATCCAACCCTTTTACAGAACCGGCCACTGGTCGTACCACCATCAATTTGATTTTTAATTCGTTAAACTGTATTCCGATGTCTTTTGCTGTCTGCTTCAACCTACTGGTAGCTTTCCACTACATAAGCGATTTGCAGACGGATGATGTATAAATCATCATGCGTATGCCGAGACCTGGGTCTCAATCTCCGAGTCGCGGACTCACTAGCACCAGGTTGCCCTGGCACACATATTTGCTGGTAGCAAAGCATCCTGCCAGTGCCAATCCATTCACCTTCACTTGGCATGTGATGTTGGTCATGGCCATTCCTGATAGTCTGATCAGTTTGGCTGGGATTAAAAAAGGGCTCATTACATCAGGTTCATAGGTCTTGTTTTTGGATGCAGAAAGATAATCAATACGAAGCCCAGCTTAAGATAATCAAACGTAGCCGAAGTTTACAAAGAAAGTAACGCCAGGAAACGGGGATCAACTATCATAGCTGAAAGAGTGATCAGATTGATGATCATTTTTCCGAACCATGAGATGCTTGCTCAGCCAAGCTAATAGTCGATCTCAAGCCTAGAAAAACTATTGCTGCTCTTTTCTCTTAGGGTGGCACAACAACCCAGTAGCGTCAAGGCCTAACCAGAGCACTAATTTGCTTTGGTTCTTTCTGTGACTGAGTGTAACCATCCCTAGTAAGATTGTTCATCCTGCGTGTGGGGACAGCGGTCTTAATGGGATTCGATGCAACGTTGGGCCTGATCGTATGAAACAGGCCTAAGCCGCTAACCATGAGATCACCGAGCCGCCATTGCTGCTAGAATGTAGTATATTTTGTGGAATATATTGTAACGGGTGCCAATTTCTTGAAAAATCTCCTTTCATTGTTTAAAGGTATGCATTAGAGTGGCGTTACATTATTGCTTTGCTCTATAAGATACTTTAACCACTTTTTAATTAATATATTGTGCCACAGAGCTACTTTAAACAGAGGGAACATGTTAGTATCTTTCTTATTCCTTCCACTGTATCAATTCCTGCCATACAAT
The DNA here is from genome assembly GCA_000349105.1 of Anopheles epiroticus. NCBI lineage: Eukaryota > Metazoa > Arthropoda > Insecta > Diptera > Culicidae > Anopheles > Anopheles epiroticus. The sequence goes on along the minus strand of KB670391.1, from coordinate 597,924 downwards.
TATTGACCGCTGTCATGTTTCCTGTTCATCTACATAATTTGCCACTTAAAAAGACCCTCTATCGCTCAATCTCCATCCAATCAAATAGGAGATACAAACTTCATTTAGACATTCCGATAAAGCAAATAAAAAATGATTGAATTACGTTGTAAAAATAAATGTAGCATTTGATGGAAACAGCATTTTTTAAACGAACGATCAATTGCTTCTCTCGAAAAATTTCTACTTCTGCGTTGTCGCATTCCTTTAGAAGATGGTCGCCTTTTGGTGGTGCATTTTTCTAGCATTCGTTCTTTACTTTACGCTTCGCTCGCTTACCGCTGTTTCGCTTCGTTTCTTCCCTCATTTTCTTTACCTTCCTGTTTGGTGGAACGCGCAAAGCAAACGGAACCGGTTTTTGGTCAACCGGTCACGCTGCTGTAGGTTTTACGCTAGCAAGCGAGAATGGTACGATGTTAAGCTTATTTTTAAAAGTGTTTTTTTTCTGTCTGGCTTCTTCAAACGAATCATCTTCGGCTCGCATGATTTTGATTTAACGATTAAGAACACATCATGGCGTTTTTTTTTTTTTTTGCTGTTCCAGCTAGGCGAAAGGCCTAGGTTCCGTATTCCGGAAAGCTCACACCATCACCTACAATGGTAAATTGTTAACATTTAAAACAATTTACCACGGAGCAGAAGCGCAAATGAAGCTTCTTATTGTTCGTTCTCGTGCACAATCCCCGTACGTCTAAATGCGCATGCTTGGGAATGTTTTCAAGGGGCCAAAACTGCCTCTGTAGTTCCGGCGTTAGAGCTGCAGTTGCGAATGCTAAGGGTGACAGAGGGAGAGCGCAACAGAAGTCATATTTAATGTCCTGGAATGTGCTAAACGGTCGAAAACAGGACAACAACTTTCGGCAAAATTGCAAGGGGAAGGGGATGGAGGGTGGGGGGGGGGGGTGATAATTGAAGTACAATGCTTAGTGATAAGGAGGATAATTACCTCCCTTACTAGGATGTAATGTTATAGACTAGGGGTAGAAATCAGTCAATTTCTAGAAAGTCTTCGGATCGATATGCTCATCACGTTAATATCGCAAATATTTGTAGTACTGCAAATATCATTCTTCTCCTCCAAGTCGTTAGAATCCCGAAACTCGGTATCGGTATTCTTCCCTAGACAATTAAGTCTAATAATTTTCGTTTTTAATTTGGCTGCAGTTTGCGTAAAGATGAGCTGGAACAAAACATTGCAAAGAGTATTTATAAGGATTTTGTGAATTTTATATATAAAACTATACAGAGGATCGTCGTTGTACCAAAAACCTGTTAAAGGTGAGCATGTTTACTATTCCACATGTTTAAAAATAAATTACTTGGATCTAAACCCCGAAAAAAATGACATTCTATACTAAAGCTTCATTATTCTCTTAATGGCAGTTACTTCTCGAATGTCCTTTGCCAATGCTAGATTATTCGATTATTCTAGTGATATTATAGTACAATAATTTTCTCATAAGAAATACAGTCTGCCCGTTAACTAATGAACAGAATACAAAATTTCTTATAGAGCACCAGTTTAGTTGATATCACTGTATTATGGACGATTTGAAGCGTTTCGGAATTTCAATTCATTTCAACCACAATGATTTCGGGAGGCTATTAAGGTTCTGCCAGCTCCGGTTACCGACTAGCGGTTCCGGGCGTTTCCGACGGCTCCGAGTGGTTCCGGACGGGTCCGGGCGGTTCCGACCGCTCTGAACGGCTCCGTACGGTTCCGACAGCTCCGAACGGCTCCGGCTGGCGACTAGCGGCTCCGGACAGTTCCGACGGTTGTGGACGGCTCCAGACGGTTCCGGGCGGCCCCGAACGGTTCCGGACGGTTCCGACGGCTCCGAACGGCTCCGCACGGCTCCGAACGGCTCCGGGCGACTCCGGCGGCTCCGGACGGCTCCGACGGCTCCGATGGTTCCAGAAGGCTCCGGCTGCCGACTAGCAGATCCGGACGGCTCCGGACGACTCCGGCTGCCGACTAGCGGCTCCGGACGGTTCCGACGGCTCCGGGGGGCTCGTACGGCTCCGAACGGCTGCGGCTGCCGACTAGCGGCTCTGGACGGTTCCAGACGGCTCCGGACGGCTCCGACGGTTGCGGACGGTTCCGAATGGCTCTGGCTGCCGACTAGCGCCTCTGGACGGTTCCGACGGCCCCGGGCGGCTTCGACGGCTACTACGGCTCCGGACAACTCCGATGGTTGTGGGCGGCTCTGACGGTTCCCGACGGCTCCGAACGGTTCCGAGCTCGGAGTATTGCATCTTCGTTCCGGAGCCGCTTCCGAAATCTGAGGAGTCATTTGAAAGCGATTACGGTTTTCCATCCAATTTGCTCATTATTAACTCACTGTGAAAAAGCTCGCCGGCCCGGTGGTCTAATTAGTAGCGGCGTAGGCCTGTGTCCATACGATTAGGCCAGACGATACATCGAATCGCATTCGGACCGCTGTCGCTCCCCATACGCGCAGGATTCACTATCCTGCAATGGGTACGCTAAATCACACAGCCTGTTCCACAGCCAGAACAATTTTGCCTATGGACGGGTACGCTCAGTCATAGAAAGAGCCAAAGCACATTGGTGCTCTGGTTTAGGCGTTAACCCTATAGAGTTTGTTGTGTCACCCAAGAAGAAGAAGGAAGAAAAGTAGCTCGTTTAAAGGAGTACTCCTAATAAGAGGGTCCTCTGTACTTATATAGTTAATCAACTTTTCCCCGTTTATTTTCGTAAGATGAGTGTAAAAGCACGTTGCAGACCGCCAACATGAAACATACCAAATGTTGTGAACACTCAACGAGTTTTAAGGAATGAAAGGATGGGGTTTCTTTCAAATCTCACAAATGATTCTTGAGTTAAATAAAGGGACAGTTCTTTGAATCACAAGAGGTTAGGATTTTTATTTTATTCTGCTCCAATCATTATTTCGGTAAAAATTTCGGTTGTGCCTACCTTCTACATTCCACCTCTACGGAAAACAACTAGAGTTCTAAGGCGAAAAGAAACACTCTGACCAGAAAAAACTTGCGTTTAAACCTGCATATCTCTTAACAAATGCATGCAAATTTTTTTTTGATTAATTTGGTCTAATTACAGGATTCTTTTTGATTACTTTTCGGTAATGATGATTCTATAGCGATGGGTTGGAAACAAGTTGCAATGTAACGAATTCCTTTAGGTTCATCATACCTTCCCTAAGCCAAATAATGTGTCTAATTATTGAATTGGTGTCCAATTGCTGAATTTGTATGCCCTTTAGGGACTCCAACTTAAAAGTATGAAATAAATAGATTAGAATCCGTTCAACGTAAGCTTACACGAGTTGTTTGTTTTAATTGTTTGATCATATAACTTGTAGCCTTTTCAACGCTTTATTATACTCTTTTTTATGATTTGTCTTTCTCTCAAAATGTTGTAATAAGAATGTTACGTAGGCTAAGAATAGTTAGATAACTTACTCAAATAAAGAAATAAACCTTTGAGAAGCCTCAAACTTATGATAAAAACAGAGGTTGATAAAGTCAAGCACATTCCTCAAAACTTGTTTGTAAAGTGTTTAAATTGCCAAAGTTAGGTTTTTTGTTAACAATTATTCTTAACCCCTTCTCTACCCCTTTGTTCGTTCATTTAGCAAAACTAATCCACGATGTTGCTACGCTGCGCATTACGCCAACTTAGCGCCAGTCAACCAGTCACGCCAATCGCTTTGCGTACCTTTGCCTCCAAACACCGGGAAGTGCCGTCCCTTACCCGTGACCGGTATCCCGTCGAGCGCGGTTCGTTTGCCGAGCTCACCGACGACGATGTGACCGTGTTCCGGAGCATCCTCGGTGGGGCTGGCACGAGCCGCGTGCTTACAGCGGCCGACGAAGTGCAGGACTACAACATCGACTATCTGCGCAGCGTGCGGGGCTATGGACGGGTGGTGCTGAAACCCCGCACCACGGAGGAGGTGGCCAACCTGTTGCGGTACTGCAACGAACGGCGGCTGGCCGTGTGTCCGCAGGGCGGTAACACCGGTCTGGTCGGTGGTTCGGTGCCAGTGTTCGATGAAGTCGTCCTATCGCTGCAGCTGATGGACACGATCGAGCGTATCGATGAGTACGCCGGCATTGTGGTATGCCAGGCGGGCTGTGTGCTGGCAACACTGGAGGAGCAGGTCGGTGCCCGGGGGCTGGTGATGCCGCTCGATCTCGGTGCCAAGGGATCGTGCCACATCGGGGGTAATGTGTCGACGAACGCGGGCGGATTGCGGTTGGTGCGCTACGGCAATCTGCATGGTTCGGTGCTCGGTGTGGAAGCGGTACGTTTATCGACATAGAAGTATTCAACTAAATGCGATAAAAAACGCTACTGTAACCTTGTTCTACTGTGCTGGCAGGTAACGGCCGAAGCACGCATCCTGGACCTGATGTCCAACTTCAAGAAGGACAATACCGGCTACCATCTTAAGCATCTGTTCATCGGCTCGGAGGGTACGCTCGGTATCATCACCCGCCTTTCCATGTTCTGTCCGACCGCTTCCCGTTCCGTCAATGTGGCCTTTCTCGGGCTGCACAGCTACGACGATGTAAAGCGCACCTTTCTGGCGGCCAAACGCGGTCTCGGTGAGGTGCTGTCGTCGTGCGAAATGATTGACGCTGCATCGCTGGACAGCTGCACACGGTTCTTCGGGCTACAGTAAGCGCGGGCTGGTACGGAGCCGTTAGGAGTGTAATTCTAATATGCTAACCTTCACCATCCGGTAGGTCACCGATTGAAAAGTATCCCTTCTACATGCTGATCGAAACGTCCGGTAGCGATGCGGGACACGATGAGGAGAAGCTTACCCGCTTTCTGGAGCAAACGATGGAGCAGGGCCTGGTGCAGGATGGTACGGTTACGAACGAGCCGACCAAAATGAAGGTAAGCTTCCGTTTTTCAGCGCATTTCAGTGGCTCACATTACTAAAAACCTGTACGAAATTGGCTCACGTGTGTCGAATTCTGCCTGCCACAGAATCAAACGGAACCATTTTTTTTAGAGGATATACACTAAACGGAACTAGTACGTTCGTTCGAGTCTTCTTCAACGACAGACACAAAATAGACACAAACTTTCATGCTTATTTTAACTTCCTTTTATGTGCAGTTTTTAATTTACCAACGAAATTACTATTTTTCATTAAAGTTGAGTGAATTTTCACCAATTGAAGATGAATAACGGAAAAAAGATAAAAAGAAAAACACATTCTTTGTGATTTTATTCGAACTCAGGTTTCAACCGTTTCATTGGAGAAACGGAATAAACTTAAAACATTCCAAATGAAATCACTTATGTTAACTCTTGGTTTATAGGTTCTTGGTTTAGTTATATATTCAAATATATTTCCCACATTTCATTTTGCATTAAAAGCTGTACGAAAGCCTTTTATATTGGGAAGCAAAATGCATAAAAGATTGGCCAAATTATTCACGGTTCAGATTGTATTGTAACTCCAATCGATCGCCTCAAACACTTTTTTTCCTGTTCTTGATAAAACTTTAAAACACAGACATACCATTAATTCTTCCAAAATTACTACGAAGTTTAGTTTTAAAATTTGGTCAACAAAAGACTCAAAAAAAAAACTTTGACAATTTTTTATTACGATTTTCTATTAAAAAATTGAAGTAAGCCATGGAAACGCAAACTTGAATTTCCCCAATCATCGACCAAATCACCTCAATCGTGAATTGGTTGATGATGTATATTGAAGCAAATGCACGAAAGAACCTCCATTTTACTCCATTAATTGTAAAAAAGAGAAAAAAAAACATAAAGAAGTCTTTTGCAGAGGGCGCAACAGCGAGAGATATCGTCTTATCGCTGCTAATGATAACAAGGCTGAGTGTCTGCACCATTTTGTTAGCAACCGTCACAATTCTTTATGGTTTTATTTATTCAAATAACTTACATTTTTGCCTTCTTTCTGTACAGAACATCTGGAAACTGCGTGAACTGATCGCGGACAGTCTGCTGAGCGATGGTTACTGCTTCAAGTACGACATTTCGCTACCGCTGGATCAGTTTTACGATATCGTGCTGGCTGTTCGCGAGCGTGTCGGTGACCGGGCCATCAACGTTACCGGCTACGGTCACATCGGCGATTCGAACCTGCATCTGAACGTGTCCTGTGCGCGCTTCACACCGGAAATTTATGGTCTGCTCGAACCGTTCGTGTACGAGTACACTTCGAAGCTGCGGGGCAGCGTTAGCGCGGAGCATGGCATCGGGTTCCTGAAGCGCAAGTATCTGCACTACTCGAAACAGTCGGAACCGCTGCGGCTGATGCGCCAGATGAAGCAGCTGCTCGATCCGAACGGCATCCTGAACCCGTACAAGGTGCTCCCCCCGGAGACGCCCGAACAGTCCCGATAGGATCGATTAGTTTGTGAAAAAGTTTGTAAAACTGACCTTTGCTTCGATTCAATTGTTGCTGACGGCTTACAATTCAAAAAGTGCCAACGGGTAGCATACTTTTTAAAGCGTTTTGCAGGTGAAATTCGAAATTTTTAGATAAACTTAGGCTCATAAAAGGATGCAAAAACTGTAAAACAGATTGTAAAGGTGATATATAACTGGATTGTAAGGGTGATATGTTTTTTAAACGTAGAATTTTCTAAATAAATCAACCTTATTCAATAGCAACTGCAAACTGAACAGCACCGTCTTTGTCTTGTCATTCCATTATATTCAAACGAAACTATATTCAACGATTGTTATTAATTAATCGACACTCGTCGGTCGGTGCACCTTCACGAATTCTGTTCTCTTTCAGGTTGCTACCTTTAACTTGTTCGTAATTTGTGATTGTATGGCTTTCGAACTACACACCATTAACATGCGTGACGCCCTTATAACATGATGAATGCGATCTTACTTCTACAGCACGGGGCACCATATAATTTGTAGATCGAAAACAATTGCTAGCGGCTTTCAGGGCTATCTTTCATTTTGCTTGAGATAAAAGCATATTGCCTCCTATTGTCAATAAAGCGCGCTCTCCGAAACATAACGTACGTTTGGTAGTTGAATGTAGACGAGATTTCACTTCTCTATCACCAGCTTGTCGGGTGCACCATACAGTTGTCCAATCACGGTCTAACCGATGTTCGGGTGATGCCGCACCATGTAAAATGTAGGAAAATAAGGGAAAAGTTATCTTAATAACCAATTAACAAGCAGCGGACATGACTTTAACGATACGGGGTACAATATTACTGCTGCACCGCATAGTTCCCCCGGTTATTACATCATATTGGCATATTATTCCGGCTCGAGCGCTATCATAACCTCAAACCCGTTCCACCAAACTATCGTACACTTACCTGTCGTTTGATAATTTCTAGATTCTTCTGCCCGTACGACAGCTCGCTGGCAATGGTAGCACTATCAGTTAGCGCTTTGTTGTCTCTAAATGCATCACGAATCCGGCGCAGCGCGTACATGCTGGAAAAGGGTACCGTATCGTAAAGCTGTGGCGAGATAGCGCAACGACTGTACTTACCGATAGTTGTATGAATCAAACTTTTGCGACGCACGCAGCAACTGTTTGTAGAGCGATAGCACCTTCATCTTGTGTCCCGCACCGGCCATACACAGCGAATTTGTTATCAGAGTGAGGCAGCGGAAAACTGGAGCGGTGGATCACCTTCGCTGGCTGGTCCGAGCGTTTGTGTTGATAAATATTTGGTGCGGTATCTTTGACGCAATGCAAATCAAAACAAACCGTGCGGTTACATCGACACACTACACTGCCCGTTACGCACGGTTTGACGTTTAATCCGCCGTCGGACGTTTCGTACACAGTGTTTGACAGCGTGTTTTGTTTTTCAATATTTTTGGGTGTTTTCTTCACAAAATTCACCTTACCAAACACCTTTGGAACTTTTCTTTTAGCAATTTTTCAACAGGCGACTTGCAAATGAGCTTTGACGAGTTGGTGTACTTTGATTGATTACCGCTAGGTAGCGCTAAAAGAGATGCATTCAAACGAGCCGTTACGGTTAAGTGAAGCAATTTATTCCGTTTGCTAGCTTTACTCATTACAACCAAACTCAACCATTATGTTCAACATCTTTTTTGTTTTATTACACGAAAAACAGAGTACAAAAATATCAACAATAAATAACTTCTGCAGTCGCCAATGCGTGTACGTAGGACGAAATCAATGGAGCCAAAGCCAAACAATGCCAAACACTGTTTCCCGATGGGGGAATAGAGGAGATTATGATACGTGGGTGATGTGGAATGGTGTTTGTGCGCCTTCCTCGATGGGTGCCTTAAGCCAGATAGGTACTGGCGGACACGTTACCACCCTTGCCGGTCCAGTTAGTATGCACGAATTTACCCTCCTTGCCGAGCAGCTCGTACGTGTGCGCACCGAAGTAATCACGCTGTGCCTGCAGCAGGTTGGCGGGCAGCCGCTCCGATCGATACCCATCGAAGAAGGCAAGCGCAGCGGAAAGCGCCGGTACTGGCACACCCCAAAGTACGGCCTGGCTGACCACCTCACGCCACGACTGCTGGTTATCCATCATGGCCTTCTTGAAGAAATCATCCAGCAGCAGATTCGACAGCGCTGGGTTGCGCACAAACGCGTCCCGAATGTTGCCCAGGAATACGCTGCGAATAATGCAGCCACCGCGCCACATCAGTGCGATGCCACCGTAGTTCAGGTTCCACTTGTACTCGTTGGCCGCTTCGCGCAGCAACATGAAGCCCTGTGCGTACGACACAATCTTCGCACAGTACAGCGCATTGCGGATGTGCGTGAGAAACTGTTTACGATCGGCCACGGACGCTTTCGTGCTGGGCCCGGCAAGCTGCTTGCTGGCACGGGCACGTTCCTCCTTCAGCGCGGACAGGCAACGTGAAAAGACCGCCTCGCCAATCAGCGTCACCGGGACGCCATGGTGCAGGGCAGCAATTGCCGTCCACTTACCCGTACCCTTCTGGCCGGCCGTGTCACGGATACGCTCCAGCAGATAACCCTCCTCGTCGCGGTAGTTCAGAATATCACGCGTGATCTCGATCAGGAATGAATCCAGCACACCCTTGTTCCACTCGTCAAACTCCTGTGCCATCTCCTTCTGTGTCATGCCGAGTGCCAGCATCAGGTGGTACGCCTCGCAGATCAGCTGCATATCACCGTACTCGATGCCGTTGTGTACCATCTTGACAAAGTGACCGGCACCACCTTCGCCGACCCACTCGCAACACGGATCACCGTTCGATTTGGCGCAAATGGCCTAAAACAACAGAAAAATGTTAAGTTCGCTTCGCTATCGGATACGAAGCGCTGTTCTACCCTACCTGGAAGATATCCTTAATCAACGGCCAAGCATCCGGATGTCCACCGGGCATGAGGGAAGGTCCATAACGGGCACCTTCCTCTCCACCGCTTACACCGGAACCAACGTACAGGATACCCTTGGCCTTCAGCTCCTCATAGCGGCGTGCCGAGTCCTGGTGTTCCGAGTTACCCCCGTCAATGATCACGTCGCCCTTCTCAATCAGCGGTAGCAGCTGGTTAATGAAATCATCTACCGCACTGCCGGCTGCAAAAAGAAAAAAAAAACCGTGGTTTCAAAGTATTAGTAAAAGGCGAAACTCCATCACCACCGCTCAGTCACGTGTCACGCGAAGCGGCCCTTGCGCGGCGATCTAGAACATGCGAACTTCGTAGCGAACTAGGTAGCTCGTAGGGGCACTATTGGAGGTCACTGCGCCGAAGCAGACAATCAGTCTCTTTCCTTCCCGTCTGTGTTGGAGGTGCAATTGTTTCGCCTTCTGCTCGTTCGCAAGCGACAACACTAGCGCGAGATTTCAAGATCAACGCTCACGGACATTCGGTGCGCTGATCGCAGGAACGATGTGGAACGAGTGAACACAAAAAGGTCAACCCACCCGGTCGACGGGGAGCTTTCACTTATTGCCTTGCGCTGTACCCATTGGTTTGGAGGAGCGGCACGCCAACATAATTCCACTTCGAGCCAGCTCAAGAGCTTATCGCTACGATTTGTACGTTAATCTTACGTCGTGGGGTTTTCGATCTGTTCTTCAACCTACAAATGACATTACACGTTTGGTACGCACCTTTAACGAGCATCATAATCTTGCGTGGTTTCTTCAGCTTGTCCACCATGTCCTGCAGCGAGGTGGCACCGATGATGTTCGTACCTTTGGCTTCATTCTCCAGAAAGTGGGTAACCTGGCGGAGATGGGTGGTAGAATAGTCAAATGCAATTAATTTAGCGGGGCATATAAATCACGACATAGTGGTCTAAGCCTGTGCTACAAGGAGTAGAGATCGCGTACGACCCATTTATGTTAATATGGCAAGTAAGTGAGCGGTGATCGATTTCAATGCGATGGTGAAGGGTCAGTCAATCGGTTTGCGGTGCGTTTTTGCGCTAAGCGCAGTGCTTCACTCCAGTGACCCTAGCTGTGGGGTCATTTCAATGTTATGAGAAGGACATGAATTAAATAGAGAGGAAACAAAGCTATACGGCGTATTGTTGTACGATTGTATTTTGGTAAGCCAAAGATATAAAATCAACAGAAAAAAAATCAGCTCAATCGAGCACCTAAAATAAAATGATTATTGTAAGCCATCGAAAGTACGGTGGTTGAATGATTCACACGCTCCAGTTAATCCGGCACCGGTGAAAGTTAAAATCTGTACGATCGCGTATGACATAATACGCTGTTTATAGCATTTAGGGGTTGCATAAAATGCGAAAGCATCGGCTGGAGTGAAGCTAAGTGAAAGAGAAAAATCGAAGTTTGGGGTTTTGGGGGAGTCGCTTTTACAAAATGGAAACAAAATACGGAAACTCACCTTATCCACGGTACGGTTGTAGGCGCACACGACAAAACCCTTCGAGTCCATGTTGAGGATCAAGTTTTGTCCCATCACGGCCAAACCGATCAGTGCGATATCAGCTTTCCTGCAAATGGAAACGAGTGTGTTAGGGCGATCATCATTAAAACGCACTTAAATCCTACGTTTCTCGGGGCAAAAGCACCAGCACCAACAATTAAATCAGCCGTTAACCGGCAGAGGTCACAGGATGGCACGATTATTTAACGCCATCCCACAATCGCTGATATACCCGACATACGCTGTGCACCCCAAAAGAAGTTTTTTGTTGCCATCCTGAAGAAGGTCTTCTGATCAGCCAAATGGAGGTAGCCCCGTGGGCTCGTAAGGTGACCTTGGTCTATGCATGCTTCAATGCTTTTGCTACTGCACACACATAATCGTACTGCGCGCTGTGTCGTGATTGTGATGAATCATTCGCTTTATGAGACAGAGAAGCGGTTTAGAGGGGAAACAGCCATCACGCTTTAAGATTTGATGATCTTCGTCTAATAATCGATCCAAATGACGTCGAAATCTCCAGCACAATCGTGCGCGACACTTGTCACGGAAGTAGGGAAGATAAGAGCCTGATGTGTGCACACATCAGGCGGGGCCAAATGTTTGTTGCCATTACGGTGCGGTATCGACACAAAACGGCAAACAGAAATCTTCATTCTCAAACATCGAACGTACACGGTGACTTTCTACCTACGTCATACCGAAGCCATCAAGCGAAACGGGGCAAAAACTGTATAAGCGGTACAATTTCCTCCCATCAAACAGAGGCCGGGGAACATTTTGCGGTTCTATAATGAGTTTGTTGTCAATGGCCGAGCCGCGACAATGTTTGGGAAAAGTATTCACACACACGACGGTGCAAGAAAAAGGTGACTGAAGCATAGTTGGCGTTGGTTCGATAGCTGGTCAGACTTGGCCGGTGGTGACGGGAGTGTGTGATCGACGCGTCAAAGTTGCGATGACTTGCACCACGGGGGCACGCGAAGGTGCCCTTTCCGGCGCATAGCCCGTCGTGCATGGAGAAGGTCAGGGGACGGGGCTTTCACTTACGGGCTGGACGACATTTTGTACGATGTCAGGGTGCAGAGCAGACGGCGTAGGGATTTAATTTTGAATACACTGGGAACGTCTCCCGGTGGACACTTTTTTCTTTGCAACAATGAAAAACCGCGACGCTAAAAACTTGCACAACGACCGGACGCGACACGTTGTTACCGCACTGCTGGTAGCCACACTGTTGAATGCTTACCGTTCGGTCCGCCGGTCTCGGTCGAACCGACGTGGTTAACTCGCTGCTCGCGGTTCCATTGCACACTGGGCGAAAGATCAGTTGAACAGACAAAATCAGACAAAATTAGACTTTTAAAAATATTATATTGTATTAAAATGCAATTAAAATTCAGCGTAATCCTTACATGCAACATGTTGTGTTTTTTCTTGTGTTCAATAGTTACCAAACATCTTGCAAAATGATTTCAAAATGAGGTGCTTTCTTTTCTTCCACTGTGCAAGCCCTCCAGTGTGCCGGTTTGCGGCTGTAATCGTAGTAGTGCTATCATCTCCACGGCAACGCGCGAATCGTACGATGTAAGCCGCGTACGCACGCATACAACGCACGCTTCCATTGTGTGCATATATTGTTGCCATTGACGGTGGAATGGCGCGCGGAATGAGTCCTTGAGGTTGGTTCGACGCAGCACGTGAGATTGTGTACAGTGCGTCTCACAAAAAGGATAGTTTTCGAAATGCATTGAAGGGTCCTTAAAACAAACAATTTACTCTTATCAGTGTGCATGAACGCGTACTTTTCTTTATTTCGATTCAACGTAAACTGCGGAGAAGTAGTCACGAATAAGCGCTAGGCAGAATGGGCCTGCGCGCCATACCGTATCACGCACACACAATTGTTTACTATGCATATTTTAATACCTCATTTTAATTGCATTGGTCGCTACGTACAAAGGGTTTGTGCTTAATTTAGGATAAATAAGGATACAAGAATAACAATAATGCCATCCTGAGAAGACGCAGCCCGACGATGACAGGGTAGCTGCAGCGCTGCTGGTTGAGTTTTGTAGGGCTCGATTAAACAGATTGTTTGACTGGGGTTTACAATCGGAAACTCATTAAAAAGACAAAAAATGCAATTTGGAACACAGAAACAAATACAAACTAAAATGAACTTAACCGTTTACGATAAACCGTAGAAAACGATAAAACAATATAAAGGTAAAATAAACATAATTACAAGGGAAGCAATTTCACAGTGTTTTCTTCCATGATTTATAAAGCACCTCACTAATGGTATCAAACTTCACACTTTCCAGGTGCGTAAATCGGCTACGTTTTAAACAATACTCCATCCATGAATTCTACGCCTTCGTAATTGCTAATTACTGCAACAAAAATGCTTTTTTTTTCTACACCAACTAAAGGATCAGACTAGTAACTATACATTTGATTTATAATATCCCGTACACACAATATACAAGCGATAGTGTGATGCAAATGCTACCTCATTATTGTGATGCACTTACGTCTCTTCGTGCCGTTTCCATTGCCCCTATTTCGTTGTGACAATCATAATAATAATCGTAATATAGCAATCAAAATTTTCAGGCCGAATGCCCCACCAGGGACGTAAGGGAAAACGCTATGCGATGCTTGTAAATACGCTAAACGGTACCGCGCATTATGATTTGAATTAAACGACTTTTCATCTTCTAGCTAATCAGCTGCTAAGTTGTTACCTAAAGCATTATGCTATCCTACAACCAAACCAATGAATCCATTTAAATCCGTACCCAAAACATAACCAGTTGAAACAATATCGGAAGGATGAGCCCCATCTAGGAAATAGAATCGTGCAAAAATCATTGTTTGATTTAAATTAAAACTGTTATATTTTAAATAGATCTTTGTTGTATCGTTCACCCTAATACATTGTGTATGATTGCTGAAAGCTTTCTATACTTTCGTTTGCCTTTCGGTGATGATTTCTACAATAACATTTTTTGGGAGAAAAAAAAAGTGCAATCTGGCCAAAACTTTAAATTTATAATAGAACGACAAAAGTTAAAGACATTTAAAAAGCGAAATTGAGACCGTTCGGTTAGAAGGAGAACATCTAACAGATAATATAATAAAAAAATCGATTGGGTACACCGATTTTGGTAAAGTTTTAAAATAGTCAAACATTCCGACAGCACGTAATTTCCCTCCAATGGAGAGCCGTTTCTGCAGAGGCTATGTGCAATTGCTGGATCCTAGCCCATCATGAAGGGTACAGGCGAGTCTTCAAAGCATCCGGTTTCCGGTTCAGTCAAGTGCCTTTCAGCGCGTGTACCATTTGCTTTAGCATTGGCTAAACAGTTTATGTTTGATGACGCGTTTACCGACCGCGTACGTACAATAAATTTAGCTAAAATGATAATTTGTCGCTTATCTCACCAACCTTACTTGATGTACGACGACCACGACGATGGCATGAACGATGTAGTTGTTCCGATAATCTATATTAATGTGAATTTTAATACATACATATATGTGTGTTTTTGTATTTGCTACCAAACGTTACCAATTCCCGGGATATTTCAATGTGTCTGACAATTGGGATTACGCTCTGTTGATTGCAGCTTGTTGGCAAACCTCTTAACATGTCTACTTCCAATTCCATTCTCAAGCAATCTTTAGCAGAACAACGCTGCTCTGGTCTGGCGACCAGTACGCAAAAATGCTTTTGGCTTGATTAAAATTCGTTTTACCTGGCAATTGTCATGAGGATATAATCTTTGTATAACAGTATTCGATTATCTTGCGTGCATGCGATCGTTTCTTCCGGCTAACTGAAGGCCTAGCCAGCCACTGAAGGCCGTTGTCCGTACCAGTAATGCAGTACGTATAGTATGAATTCGTCTGCTCGTAGCTGCTGTAAATCCTTCGACATTTGGTGGGATCTATTTTTCTCTAAGATATACTATTTATGTCATCGTTAACCGGGGAGGGATAGGTATTATTGCTGGATGCTGTGGATATCATGACAATTATTATATCTGTTCTAGTGTGCTAAAGTGTGCCAACGTGTGTAACAATACGACAGTGAGATGCACGTTGCAGCTGCTCTGCTTGCTGGCAAGTTTAGCCAACTGATCCCCCCACATTTGCAATGTCGCAAAAGTTTTTAATGATTTTCAAAGCAAAACATCTTCTATACATAGTTATAGTGTTGTGAATAATTCTTGGTATCGGTTTGGCTGTCAGTCTAACGATTAAAAAACACATTGTGCAACGATCATCAAACACAAACTTTCGTGTTTCACGTGCTCTCCCTTTTACATGCTCTCTTTGAAATTATCATTCAGTATAGAAGGGACAGTGCTAACGGTCCTACTATGGTTTTGTTTACTACTCGCTCCCTTCCCAGCTCTGTATACGGTTTAGATACTTGCTGTTCCTCATCAATCGCAAAAACGGATCGTTAAGTTTCGTCCACACTACTCTTTTACCACAAGGATCATATATTAACCAACATTACTAAACGGCCGCACTGCTCGTGACTGTATCGGTAACCGGACCCTTTTCACCCGTTGATACTGCTTCACCGCTAGCAGGAGTAGCTGTGGTTTCAGTGGTCTCATTGGTGTCAGCAGTAGCAGTAGCAGTAGAAGTAGTGGTAGTGGTAGTAGTAGTAGTAGTAGTAGTAGCAGACGCATGTGCTGTGTTAGAAGTGCAACTGTCGACGTTTGCAGTTTCCTCTGTTTTGCCGGGCTTGTCTGTAGACACAGGGGCCGTGCTTGATTTTTCTACATTTTCGGTGCGTGCCTTTTTAGCGGGAGGCGCGGTCATGATTTTATCTACGTCCTGTAAAGGAACAATCGTGAGCGAAATGTGTTTTCAATGTTTGTGCGAATTGACGGTGCAATAGTTTGTAAGATGCAAGGCAGTCACTAATTCCATAGCTTTACTAAACCCTTTTTTGATGTCTTTGGTAAATGTATTACAGTAAAGTTTTATAAACACAAGCTATTTAAGCTAAAGGACAGAAAAAACATATTTCGACTTACCTGTTCCGGATGTTTTCCGATGTACTCCAAACGAGCCGCTTCGTACATTTTCACAAACTTATCCCGCTGCTCCTTAAACTGTGCGAAAAGTGCATCGTCCCTGTGGCCCTTCAAACGGTTCGCCAGGTCAGCCTTCTTATCATGTTCCGATTTAATGTCCTCCGTAACCCATGGTTTATCGAGCGGATACTCTTCCCTGTTTGGTGGTTGGTTCGGTTTGGCCCGTGTGCGCTTTCCATTTCCACCCAGCACCGCACCGCCGTTCGCTGGTATACCACCGTTTCGTGGGAATGGTCCCATCTTCCCGCCCATTCCACCCCGTGGATGCATGCCACCGTTTATGTTGCGACGCATCGGCCCATCCATACCGCCGTGGCGTAGTGGCGGTGGCATCATGCGACCCATCGGTGGAGCCATCGGTCGTCCGGCCATCGGTGGTATCGGAGGTGGTAGCGGTCTCGACAGTAGTGACATTGGCCCGGGTGGACCACCTGCACCGTATCGTCCGTTTTGTGGGCCTCGCATACGCATACCCCCGGGACCATTGCGGTAATGGGCCGGTGGCATAGACGGTGGTATCGGAGGCGGGTTCATCGGTCCGCGACGGCCGCCTGACGGAGGACCGGGAAACATGTTCGGCGGAGGCATCGGATGCCCCCAGTTTGCCATACCATTGGCACCTCCGTTCATACGATTCCGCATACCAGGCGCACCGTTCTTCATGGGACGCTTCATCGGCGGGTTCATCCGTCGATTGCCGTTGGCAAAGGGTGCATTTTTGTTTCCGCCACCCTCCAGCCCATTTGCTTGGGCGATTGGTCTGTTCGGTCCGCCTGCACCGTTCGTTGCCCCAGCAGTGAGCGAATCATCGTTGAAGTCCACAAAACCGGGATCATCGCCAAGCTGGTTCGCGTTAAACATGCTCATGTTGCGCATGCTGCCGGCGACCGGATTGTACTGTTTGCCCATACCTGGCTTGAACCGTGGCCGGTTAGCCATCTGATTGCCCGCCCGTTTGTTACCTTCGCCTGTCGGTGCCTTGTTGGAGACCATTATTTACAGCGTTCTCTGGTCGTCGTCGACGGTACCAGCAGTTGTCGCCCGCCGAAAGCGATAAACTGCGGCAAACGTTTGTGCCAGCAAAGTTTCTGCAACGCTTCTGTTGGCGCAATCGCGCGTTGAATGCTTTCACTTAAACTGATGCTCTTTAATCACTTCTCACCGCACAAAACATTCCAATTCTTGATTGGAAAAGTTTTATCGTGTTCCGTGTTGCTTGGATGAGCCTTTCGATACTGCGTTTTTTCTTTGGAGGAAATGATTGTTCTAAACGTATTGACAGTTCTAGAAATAGACTGCTGTTGGCCAGGACTTGAGAACTAAACACAAATATTTTTTAAGACATTCGGCTTGTTAAAAATGGTCAGTGGCACACTTTAGATGAAGAACAATTAAAAGAATATAATTTCAATCACTAAAATACACATTGTATGCGGAAAAAAGGTAAAAATTGGTGTTTGATTGTACTAAAACAGTACCAACACAAAATGTCAGTTCTACTGTGGGCCAATCTGTCAAACGGAGATTCTGTTGTGCTGTCATTTACGTCAGTGGGGTGAATGGAAAGCATGGTTGCGGTGTTTCGCTGTTTGGATTGGGTTGAACTATTACGGGCCAATTTTGTTTTATTTTGAATAGATTTATTGCCGGCCTCCAAGATGGTAAGAGCTATAATACCTATCTAGGTACAGTACACACCTTAACAGTGATTTAATTTTAGGTTAAAAAAGCTACACGTTACTTCGAACAGAAGGCACCGGACGGTAGCGCTACACAAGCCGACAACCAAAAACCTTCAACACAACGGGAGAAAAAAGCGCCCGAAGTGAAAGTGAAATTTAAACGGGAAGAAAGTAAACCGATGCGTTTTCAAAACAGTAAAGTGAAAAAAGGGGACAAGAAGTCCCTAAGGGAACGACAACCGAAAGAATCACTTAAAATCCCGATCGACCCGGCCGCCTTGATGCGACACTCCCGGGGCGAACGCATGAATGTTGGCGGCGTTAAAACTCGGTTCCACAAAATCAACGAAACGCGCAAAGATATTAACATCGAATTTGCCACCCAGCAAGCGGCACGGGCAGAAATCTTGCTGCACGAGGAGGAAGGCTATCTCGAGGCGGACGAAGGGGAAAGCACGACCAACATTGCGCAGCGTGATATCGTGAAGCATGTGGACATCACGACGGCAACCAAGCACTTTAATCTCGATCTTGCATTTGGTCCGTATCGAACGCGTTACACGCGGAACGGAGCTTACTTGCTGATGGGCGGTAAGCGTGGTCATGTTGCCGCGTTCGACTGGGTGCGCAAGAAGCTGCTGTGCGAAATGAACGTGATGGAGTCGGTACACGACGTTGCGTGGCTGATGAATCAAACGATGTATGCGGTGGCGCAGAAGAACTGGGTGCACGTGTACGATCAGCATGGGACGGAGATACACTGCATCAAAACGATGCACCGCTGCGTACGCTTGGAGTATCTGCCGTACCACTTTCTGCTTAACAGTGCTGGCGAGAACGGCCACCTTTCGTGGATGGACGTGTCGATCGGCGAATCGGTGGGGAACTACAACACGCGGATGGGCAAAATCTCGGTAATGACGCACAACCCATGGAACGCGGTCACGTGTGTCGGTGGTGCGAAGGGTGTGGTATCGATGTGGTCACCGATGGTGCGCGAACCGTTGGCCAAGATGCTGTGCCATCCGGTACCGCTGACGGCTATCGCGGTCGATCCGAAGGGGATGCAGATGGCAACGGCAGGGTTGGACAAGAAGATTAAAATATGGGACGTACGGAACCTGGAGGGACCGCTAGAGACGTACCACACCAATACGGCGGCGTCTGAGATCGATCTGTCCCAGCGGGGACTGTTGGCCCTAACGATGGGCAACGTGTGTGAGGTGTATCGGCGAGATGCAACGGCGAGTGCCGACGAGAGCAAGATGAAACCATACATTCGCCATCGAACGAATGGAATGATTTCAAGTGTTCGTTTCTGCCCGTACGAAGATATTCTCGGCGTGGGCACAGCGAAGGGCTTCGTTTCACTGATTGTACCTGGTTCGGGTGAACCGAACTTTGACACGTTCGAAGCCAACCCGTATCAGTCGCGATCGCAACGGCGCGAGGAGGAAGTTCACAAGCTGCTGGAAAAGATTCCGGCCGAGTTTATTGCGCTCAATCCGACACAGATCGATGAGGTGGACGTACCGTCTGCCAAGGAACGTCTCGCGCAGAAGGTGAAACTGTTGACGATGAAACCGCCCAGAATTGACTTTGAGCCGCGTAAGCGTAACCGGCTGTCCAAGGCGAAGCTTGTTCAGATAAAGAAAAACGTGACGGAAGCACGTTTCCGCGAGGCGGCTAACGAGTTGCGCGAAATTAAGGAAAAACTGCTGGCCGAAGAGAAGGCGGCAGCGGCGGAGGAGACGCCCGATTTCATACCGCTCGAACCAAAAAGTGTGCTAGATCGTTTCAAGACGAACAAAAAGAAGAAAGCAGCCCGTTAGATCGACGAATCCGCGCTCCATTCGTTTAATGTTGTATGTTTAAAATAAAGGGATATAAAAATAAACACTAATCCACAGATCACTTGTAAATGCTAGTGTAATACTCTTCCTCGAGGTCGTACAAATCCGCCGCCATGTCGTCCCGCACCGCCATCAACTTGTTGTCGCGGTCGATCTGGGTCGTTCGGTAGAGCGTCGAGTTGCTGCAGATTGCCTCGTTGACGGAGTGAAAATCGTTCAGGATGAGGTACTGCTTGATGTCGGAGACGAGCTTCATGAGCGATTCGCCCGCCCGCACAATGTTTGCCGCCCGAACCTGCGTTTCGTACGTGTCCTGTTCGCATTGCGTTATCTTGGACAGTTGCGTATCATTCTCGCCTTTGGCCAGTCGGATGATTTCTGCAAGCAGCACAGAGTAGCTGTGATGCAGGAATGTTAGCACGGGAATGGGAGGTCGTACATACCTTCGAAATTTTCCCGCATACTCCGAATGTCCTCTTTGAGCCGGGAGTTGTAGGATTTTAGGAGCGCTTCCTTGGATTGCGTTAGATTGCGCTGCATTTTGGGGCACGTTTCAAATAAGCTACTAGTTCCACTCGAAGAAGAAGGATTTGTCTAAAATATATTAAGAGTTGCCTAACTTTTAGTGAAAAAAGTAGACTTTTATGCTATTGTAGAGTAGCTCTACGTTCGCTGTTTTTTTTTGTAATGTTTATGTTTGTTTATTATGTTTGACGTTTATGTGACATTTCAGCAAATCAGGAGGTGCCTCTACACACAGCAAACTACGGAACATAGCGAAGTGCCCTCGTATCTACCTACAGTTTGCTAAATAGAAATGCATTTGAACCTAGAAAGTGATAAATTTAATAAATCATACCACAAATGCAAGGCATATACTAGACTTGACGAATACGCCACGAGTACGCTGTTGATAAAAAGGGCAATCGAACCAATAGTACTGTTCATAGCTACTAGGTGGCGCTCGCATCGAAATGGTGAACAATGAGGGTTTAATTTATCCGTTAAATGTTTTCTCTTTCCATATTTACAACATTTCGAGGTCAGGTACTGTTTGGACTTAATTTGAATAGAATATGTTAGTTATTTAAAGTGATCGCGTGAACAATTCTCCGACTTCCTGATTAGGCCTAAATTTTCACCGATTTGCATTTTTGTAGTGTTTTTAAGTGTTCTTCAGATTTCTTTTACCTACGTGCTGGATTTCGAACGAAAATTGCACTTACTTATTGCCTTTAATTGTTTTTGTACTAATACTTGTAATTTAATTGTATTTAAAAGTTTTCCAAAAAGAGAGGTGAAAGGAAAAGAGCTTCTAAAGAAGATTTTAGCAAGAATGTAATAAGAATGTAACACTCATCATGCACGCCTTCGAATAGCACATCTGTTGGAGAAAACATTTCAATATTCGTTAGCAACCTCAAACGGTTAGCGATAGGATGTGTCTTTATTGAGCTGTTATCAGAGAGCAAACCGATTGCTTTATAATTTACAGTCCTGCATTTGACACCCTTCCTCGCATCTCGCTCACTTGCTCTCTTTCTCTGCTCCTCAGCTGCTGCTGCGGAACGATTATTAATGGGCACTTTCATCCACTCGAGCAGCCGCTAATTTCCACACGTTTCCGGACGAGTGCTGGAATGGTGCCGTACAGTCCGCTAGCACAACCAAACGCTTGCCTTCGGGATGGAACATGTCTATGGCACACTTTCCTCGATCAAGGTCCAGTAGTGGTCCAGCGCTGCGATCTGAAATCACCACCCGAAAGCCAAAATGCACCTGACAGCGGTGCTGTGCTTGAGTCTCTTCGCCGCGTCCTGTTTATCGCTTAATCATACCGAATTAGTGGACAGTCCCTCCCGCAGAGCCCTTTCCCGACAGGAGCGTAAGGTTCTGCTGTTTCCCATCCTAACCACACTGCAGGTACGTGATCGGTGCTGTTAAACGATTGTGATTTTTTAATTCACCATACTGCCCGTTTCGCCGATCAAATCGCAGGTCAGCATCTGTACTGCCACCGATGGGCGGCTGTTTGCACCCAAGAAAAAGTACCCTGCTCGCAAGCTGGGCATTAATTTGGGGTTTCAGCAAAACTTTAACCTTCCGTTCCGGTTGCTCGAGTTCTACCGGCCGCCGACCTGGGCACGGGCGATCGCCGGCATCCTACGGGGCCAGTTCCCGTCCACCTCGGTCGTGACGGCGCGCCGCTGGAAACGTTCCACCGACCATCAGTCGCTGATGCTGAGCGCTGGCCAGCTGTACCGGTTTGTGGAGGACATGCTGCACGTGTTCGGCTACGGGAGGGACTGTCTGGTGAAGAGTGTCTGCGAACTTGCCCACAGTCCGTTCGAACCGAGTGATCGTGAGCGGGACGTTATGACCGAGGTGGTACACTTGCTGTTGAGGTAAGCAGGGTGTTTTGTGAGTTTTGGAGATTAGACATTAATCACTCAATTATCTACCTTGCCTCTTGAGTGCAGCCCTTCTGTGCACGAATCGTTCGGTGAGGACGAGCTGCAGCAGAAGCGTGCGTACGAGATGGCGGAACGACTCGGTGCCAGCGGTGCCAACTGTGACCTGATCTACGATCGATGCCATCGATCGGTGTTGAGTGACTTTTCCAACCTGATTGACTAACGTTCTCCAGCCTCTAGCGTGATTCGGAAACTGTTATATTTTCCTTTCGACACACTCTAATCATTTATCTAACTAGATCTAAGCACGGATTTCCTAGCCGTCCGGTACGGCGCGTTGTGAATAAATATTTATTTCCTTACACATGAAAAACAAAACCGTCAACAATGGTAACAAGCAACGCAAACTGCACCCCCGAAAAAAAAAACGGAAGCAACTCCATTCCGTGCAGCCATTGTGCTGCGGTCATTCAGTGCTGGAAGGAGCTTCGTCCCCCCATAATGTGTCTCGAACGGCGCTTCACGCTTGCTCAATTTACCCTCTACACGTTGCTCGTTTGTGGTCCGATCCGTGCGTCACACTGCCCCGACCGACGCACCGACTGCGGGCCGGGCAACGGGACGGTTCCGTTCGAGGTGCAGCATAACCGCGATCGCCGGTACGTGCTCAGCTACCCCGTGAACGGCGGTGTGGCGAAAGTGATTTTCGGTTTTGTGGCACCGGTGCGCTTCCATCATGTGCTCAAGCGCAGCATCAACCTGGGCCTTAACGTGCAGGCCAACTATCGCATCCTGCCGAACATTATCTTCCCCCATCCGGAGTCGGTGTGGAAGAATCGCTACAGTGCGGACGCGTACATCGATACGGGACGCCGGCAGCTGTACGCACTGGTGGAGCAGTTTCTCGGGCGCGATGGGAGACGGGGCACAGGTGCGTCCGTGGCACGTGCCTGTTTGCTGCGAACGATCTGCGAGGTGGCGGACACACCGCTGGCCCACAACGGGATGGTTGGTGAGATTCTGGACGTTGTGTTTAGGTAGGTATGTCGACGTCGGGCGAGAGCAGACGAAGTCGGAGGATGGCGGGGATGCTTCTACTTCGAGTGTGTGTTTGCTTTTGCAGCCCCGGGGATGCCGATGACCTGCCGGAGGCGTACAAGATGGCACGGCGGTACGGTGCGAACGGGGTGGACTGTGGCCGGCTGTACGCCGAGTGTCCCTTTGGTCATGGAATTTTGGACACGATTACGGCGATGCATTGGTGATGGTACGGGACTGGACTGCTTTAAGACTGCTTTAAGCGGTTCCATATCGTCAGTTGATATGTAAATTTATCTCAATAAAACCTAAAGAAATCTGGTATAAAACTCGCTTTTTAAAATGAATTTGGTTCTGAAATGAGTTTTTGTGGTCGAAAAGGTGCGAAAATTTAATTGTAGATTGTTATAAAACAGCAAGAAAAAAGAGAAGAAAAACTCTTCAGATTAATTAATACAGATTAATATTTTAGTTGTTATAGCCATGTTAAGAAAGAATTTGGAAACAATGTATGATAAAGGAGCGAATTTTATTGTATCATTATGTTGCCAAAGCTGCACGTTTTAACAAAAATATAAGCAACACAAAAAAGCAGTAAATACTTGTTGGATGTGCATTCATTTCCAAGCTTTCAGGATATTAACAAGAAGAAGCCAAATGCTTTGGATCACTTCCATTATCTACTCATTAGCTCATTTCATGGACCGCTTCCAATCGAGATCACTCACGATCGCTTGACACACATTTAGCGCGACGTGTTAATCACGCGATCAAACAGCACCGTACGCACGTAAACGAAAGCTAGAACGCTCGCGCAGTCCGGGAGCCCGGGAGAAAGAAAGTGGATCGAGCTCATCGAGATCAAGTCGTTCCTTTGCTGGTTGACACTTCCGTAACATCTTCACTAGCTGGCGGTGTAGTTGGTGACAGTGTCGAACCGGGTCGAATGAATGAAACACTGCGCTGAACCGAGCGCGTAATGGAGTCTTTACGATGGGTTTCGATTGTGACACTGTTAGCGTTTGTGACGTTTAGTGCATGCGCGGAGAGTGATAGTAATAGTAGCAGTGGTAGCGTTTATGGAAATTCTACCGCAACTCTTGCGCGGCGAAAAAGAACGCTTATCTTTCATCCCATTTCCCGAGGCTTTGTAAGTGAGAGTCGTTCACACTGTGCAACGTGCTGCAATGCGCTTAATACACGTTTGCTCCCCTTCCCGTACGTAGTTTCGTGTAAACATTAAGGATGCGATTGCCGATAACACCACGATCTGGGCGCACGGTATCGGGTTCCGTATGAACATTGAGTTTTACAATCCGCCAGGGCTGAAGATTACACGCCGCGATGTGCATCAGTCGCTGGAGAGCATGATAATGTCGTAAGTTTCCTGTCCCAAAAAGCGACGCTCGTAAAATCGTATCCGCATCCGCATCCATATTTCCCCTCAGGCACGGGTTTGATGGGCGGGCCTGCATCCTGCGCACGTTCTGTGAAGTTTCCAAGGTCATGACACCGAAGAGTGGCATACTGTTCAAGCTGTTCAAGCTTATCTTCCGGTAAGTAGCGAGCCCACAGGACAGGAGCGATACACTTGCTGCCCCTTGGCTGGACATGCAGTCGTACATGCTAATTGAGTGGGGCCCTTGGTCACCCCTTCCTACGTCTCCGCACCGCCACAGATCACAGAGTGTGCCCGGGTCTGATGACAGTTCCATCGGTTCTTCAAACAGTTTGCCGGAGGGCGATGACGAGTACTTCCCGTACCTGACAGCGAACGATTGCAGGGAGCTTGATCGCCACTGTCCCATCACGCAGCTCGACATGGAAGGTATGGAAGCGGGTACCGCGCAAGGGGTCGGCGAATCTGGCCGCACCGCAAACTACTACTAAGCAGTGTGGAGTGATGTGATGCATTTAAACAAATCTCCGTTCTTGGGCGGAATATCACAAATCTTCACAATAGGCAGTATATGAATAAAAATAATTTAAAATAAGTTCAACCTTTATCGAGACCTGGTTTATATTATGTTCTTCCTTCAAAACTTCAATCATTTAACTGTCGATAGAAATTGAGAGAATCAAATTCAATTGCATACTTTCAGGCGAATGACAAGGCTTGCTAGAGGTAGATCAATTCTGTTCCGTAAAATCTTTTTATTTCATTCTAGTTGATCCTTGATAGTTGATTTCGAGAATGCCTGAAAAGGAGTTACAGAGTGAGTCAGTTCTATGTTGAGGAGAAAACCTCTTATCAGGACTATTTCCGCTAATCGATGTAAATCGTGTAAAATGCTTCGTTACATTTGTTCTATTTCTTGTGTTAATAAATGATAGAAATTACTAGTAACAGTAATGTATGTATGAGTTTGTCAGAATAAGTTGTTCGTGTAACACGTAACATATCTTCATAGAATTTAAGGCCACATATGATAGCATAGCCAGCGGCAAACTTTATGATGCTATGAGCTCTTTTGCAATCCCGGCCAAACTGATTAAGGCTTCAAGAATGACCATGACCAATCTTATATACCAAGTGAAGGTGGATAGAAAACTCTCAGGATCCTTTGCTACCACCAACGTTCGGCGCCAGGGGGATGGGTTTGCCTGTCTCTTCTTCAACCTGGTGCTAGTGAGGGTCATCCGCGACTTGGAGGTGGAGACTTCCGGAACCATTCTATACAAGTCAATCCAGCTCCCGGAACGCAGTAAGATCGCAGATTAACGAGGCAAAGACCAAGCTGATGGTGGCACCATCAGCGGCCCTTCTTTATAAATGCTGATTTACGTAGGAGTGGCATACGGATTTCGAAGTCATCCCTAATTTCACCTATCTCTAGCCTGGGCTAGCCATGTTATACGCATGGAACTGGACGGCTTAGCCAAAAATCCTCTTAATCTGTCCACGTGGACAGAGTAGGTGTAAGTAAGGCACACTTATTTAAAAATATGTTTAAATTCATTGTAAAAATATGCTATCTTGATAGTTGCCTTAATCTTTCGTATTTTTAAATTGATTTGCTTATTAAAATTTTTAGTAAAGCTGTTCTCAAAAAGAATGAGAAAAGGGGCCAACACAATGGCTATCAGTTAAATAACCTTTAATGTATCGGCTCGCTTTTTTGTGATATTCCTGGTACGAAATTTTAAAAACAGAAACTCGTTTTGCAGCAATTACAACAATAAAATTAAAGTATACTTTAGAGATTGCCGCAACGAACGAAGCTGGATATCGCACCTATATAGTTCCAGTACTCACGCATGCCTCTGAGACACGGACTATGTCCAAAACTGATGAAACTCTCTTAGCCGCGTTCGAGAGGAAGATGCTCAGAAGGATTTTTGTCCAATACGTGAGGAGGGACAATGGAGGAGCCGATACAACGACAAACTGTACGAGCTTTACAACGATCTCTCCGTTGTGCAGCAGATTAAGCTCGCCTTGTTCCGGTGGGCTGATCATGTTAAACGCATGGACCCGGACGACCCAACCCGTAAAGTCCCCTTAGGCCGTTCACATGGACAGAGGACGCGTGGTAAGCCCAAGTTGAGGTGTGAGGATGGCGTAGAGGCGTCCGCCATCAAGGCCGGGTGTAACGGATTGGCAGACAACGGCGCGAGACCGTGAGCGGTTTCGGAGTACTAAGTACTTTAGGGATTAGTGATAAGCCTTGGTTGGATGAATTGTACCGAATTGTTGGATGAATTGTACTACTACTAGATAGCGTGAGGCTAAAGAAAATGCAATAAAATAATTTTAAAACCCGAATGCTAGATATTCTAGATTTACACTAACATCCTTTATTAATCATTTACTATTGTAAACTATTATCATATACTATTTACTTCGGTGGCACAGCAACCCAGTAGGGTCAAGGCCTAACCAGAGCACCAATGTGCTTTGGCTCTTTCTGTGACTGAGTGTACCCATCCATATCAAGATTGTTAGTCCTGCGTATGGAGGGTCGTAATTTAGTGTACCCATAACAGGATAGTCAATCATGCGTATGGGGGGCGGCAGTGGTCCGAATGAGATTCAAACCAGCGACGGGCCTTTTGACAGCCCTACGCCGTTACCACTAGACCACCGAGCCGGCTCACTATTGAAGTATATCTCTAAATTATGTCATTCATCACGCTAAAACAGCTAAGTTTGCTTCTCAACAACTGATTTCCGAATTTGCTGCCTTATCTTACTGCAAGAGAGCACAATAGTGTAGAGTGAACGATTCTCGTGAAAATAATATCGTCGCGTTCCGGTTCCTGCTTCTTTTCCTTTCGGCTACATACATAACATTCTCACTACCTCATCTCACTTGCAGCATCTTAGCAGTAAGTACACTCTTGCCTCATTTCGAACAAATTATGGAATTAAACCTCACACACACACACAGACACACGCCTATAGACAGCCACACATCGTATTTACACTTAATCACCGTTTTCCTTCTCTGCATATTATAATTGCACGCTTTTCTGTGCCCACTCAATACTCGAGTGCTGCATGTTTGGCGGTCGTGCCCGGGCAACGCGCCCCGGTTAGTACACGAAATTGGACGACCAGAAGCTATCCTCACAGTACGAGTAGGTTTCGGAGCAGTTTCCGGTGTGGGCATGTGCTTCATCGTACAGCCGGTGCTTGTGGTGTGCCGGTGCTTCATGCGTGGTTGGCAGGCTGACATGAAATGGGAGGAATAGCGGGGTGCGATGTGACTAATGAGACGAAGGTGAGCCCTAGCCTAGCACCTACCTGAAAATGGCTCGTAGAATTTCCTTTAAAAATGTGTCCGGCTCGGAGTCGTTTTTGCGCTGGCCACTTTCACAGAGCGCTCGCAGCACGCAGTGATGGCCGTGCTTACCTTTGCTGATGGATGGGAAGAGGAGGAGGAGGAGGCATGATGAGAACCGGCATGATTGCAATAGTTGAAATTGTAGATTTACGGTTTGGAACCGTGCCTAGCCCATTACTTACGCGGAGAGGAACTGTTCTATCTGCTCGTACAGTGCGTGGCGCGTAACCCGATGGTGGTTGAGAAAGTGTCGATCGAGCGGGGCCGTATCTTCGCGGATGCTTCGCTTGCCAAACACGGGATAGAAGCGCTTTTTCGCCATCGGATAGTTGGGCGGATGGCGTCGAATCCAGCCTTGCAGGTACCTGTGGGTGGAAAAGGCGTGAAATGGGACACTTTATTGTGCAGTAGTAGTACCTTTTCGTCGCTTATTTAAAACAGGCTAGCTGGCGGGAAATGAACAACCAACAAACCAACTTCATTCCCATTTCCAACAGCACCAGAAAGCTCGCTTGCACTACCTGACCACATCAATGCGTAAATGAAATGAAGCCCCAGCGAGGGAACCGAATGCAAAACATGGTTCCATGTCATTAATAATAGCATTAAATATGATATGATGCGCTCGTACTCATTTTACATCCTATTCCCCCACTCCCCCACTCCCCCCCTCCCCCCTTCCCCTTTCGCTTCGAACGCAATCATCCCTACAGGACGGCATCATCAACAAGCAGTGGGACATAATTGAAAGCAAAGCCCTTGGCGGGATTGACCACATCTACACACACACACACACACACACACATCCCAGGCGAAACCACAATTTTATCATGTCTGTTTTCGTGCTTAATTTGATTCATGTTGCCGCCATTGTTGCACTTCATTGTGGCTGCCACCTTGCCGGGAGCGATTGCTGCTGGGTGTGTAGAGCTCCCGGGGACACACGCCACTTACCGGTTAACTATGCTACCAAAATCGTTCCCGGTTGGGTTGGCGTACGGTGGCTGGGGCAGCCGATTGGCGACGAACCGATCCCACGCCGGACGACGCTGACCGTAACGATCAGCCTGGTCGTAGCGTCGATCAGGTGCGGTGTAGTAGTTGATGCGTCCCGGCATGCTACCACCACCACCCGCCACCGTCTGTTGTCCACCACCACCCTGCTGTCTCAGTGGTGTTTGGTAGTAGTAGTCAAAGATGTTTTTCCTCGCCGGCGTGGAGCTGCTGCTACTGCCATCGACCAGGATGGTGTTGTTGGCGTTGTCGTCCATCTTGGGAAAGATGTAACCGTCGGCCGCATTTTCCTGCAGCATCTGCTCGATCTGGTTGATGGTGATGCTGGGCAGCTCGTAGGCGAGGGCGACCGTGATGCCGATGGTGAACAGTCGCTCGACGCCAATCATGGGAATGGTCTGATCGTACACTGTGGTGGTAAGAAGATGTCTATTTATAGGTTTTTATGGTTCGGATTCAATTGCTATATTATATTTTTCTAGGGAGGCTAACCAAAGCAAAAATGAGCTTTTTGTCGTTAAACTGTGAATCTTGGACCCCCACTCTGAATAGCAGAATAGAAAATACTGCGAATAGGGAAGGGCGAGAGCAGTAATCAGAATGGGATTCAATACTACATCAGGTCATACGACTGGCGCACACCGTTACCACTAGACCACCGAGTCGGTCTCTATGTGTCGGTCTCTCTGTGTGCTCCAGACTAATTAAAGTGATTCAGACTTGTTGCGGCAGCCTTCCACTTATACTTTTTTCTATTATGCTTTTTAATGAATAAAATAAAAATTGCAGAGATTTTGAGGTACGATCTTAACAAATCATTAATGATTCAATCATTATCTTACGATCATTACTGTAAGAGGCCAAAGTTGCCGGAACAGCAACATAGAATTTCACATCGACAATATATCAATTACACGACGTTATTGGGGAATACCAATTAAAAGCTGAGCTATAGTGTTTGTTTTATTCTTTTATGAAATAAATGTATACATTTTATACATGCTTGAAGGATTCAGTTTTGAGATATAAATGCTAAGTATTTTCTTGCACTTTCGTAAATAAAAATGTAATAGTGGCGCAGAAACACTGCTTCTACAGCAGAACTGGCTGATAAGGCGTCGATTTATCTCACTTCCATTATTATTGTTTGATATAAATGAACCAATGCTAGACTTTCAAGATTCACTTCAACGCTTTGGAAGTAAGTGGCAAGACGTCTGACCTGCAATACGAAACCATTTCACCACCGCTCACCCAAACGTCACATACCTACTTGAAAGGAGCTTCCTTCGGGGAACGTCAGGAAGCGTCTCTTGCGCGACAGTATCCGTTGAGGCGCGTTTCCTTCTTCCGCATTCTGATGCTGCCCTTTCGGCACTGCACCATAACGATCGCCATCGCTCACGACTGCAGTGCACGCGCTAACGCACAGCATCGCAAACAAACTACACAGCAGTAAGGCACGGTACGGCAGATAGTTCCTTCGCCATTTCCTGGCGACGCCGCACGTAACAAGCATCTTACACTCACAACACGAATGTGCAAGCTGTGAAGGTTAATTTATAAAATTCGCTGCCGTTTTAGTACTCCAAACACTGCGCGCTCCGTCCGTATCCTTTAAGCTCGAAATCTCACCATTCTCGTCCTACATTCGTTCGCAGGGAAAGGAATTAAACTTGGCTGGTGACACACACACACACTTTATCTAGTGACACTAAACAATTACGACCACAGCACAGCGTGTTGCGTATGCAAAAATTAAGCTTGTAAAGATTCAAACCGACAGTGGTACGGCCTGTTTGCGTTCAGCTTCCGGCGGGACGCAACGTTTCGCGCCATCTAACGCGAGCATCCCGCTGGGCCGCTAGGCGAACCACACCGGTATGTTTTTTTTTCAACCCCTTCCATTTCTTCTTCACGAAATGGGCTACTTGGATGTGACCGCACCAGCGCGAAAGAAAGTGGGCAAAAAGGGGTCACATTCATTAGTAACAGTGCGTTACTTTTCGAGAGAATTCGTTCTTTCTTCTTCCTTTCGACGTGACGTGTTCTGGGGGGGGGGAGGGTTTCGTATGACCACATTGGATTAGAAATCTGGACCAAACCCAGCAGGAACCACGCGGTTGCTGCTCCCGATCTAATTCTGTATGTCACGCTGCGAACTGCCCCGGTCGACTGCATTATTTACGACGTAAGCCATCGGTGGTCAGAAATTCATAAATTTCTTCCCCCAATCATGCGAGACAGTCACAGTCCGGATCGACACCATGCTACCAGGGCTCTATTCCCAGTTCAGGGCACGGAACACAATCTGTCGCTCGAGGGAATCCGGCAGGCCCTTCCCAGGCTGCATGCACCGGAGCTGGCGGAGTTCTTTCTCGCAACTTAACTCAATTAGGACGACGCTCCAACTTTGGGGACTTTCGGGGGACTTTCGTTGCTTCGGATGAGGAAACTTGTTTTTTGGTATGCCTTCACCCTTCGGTTTCTTCTTGCCTTTCTCTTCTTTTTGGTTTGTTTTCCTCGAACCCGTGACACGCTTGCGCCTCTGCTCGGTGGTGTGTGCGTGCGTTCGTTTGAGGCTTTGATGTGGCTTTGACTGGGGGAAAGCAAAGAGCCGAGTTGGCGGGAAGTGTGGTAAAGATTTATTTTTCTTCTGCCGTTGCTGTCTTCCCTTGATTGTTGGCACCGCTGTCACATGCACGCACGCTATTCCCGCGTGAATCTCAAAGAGTGTGGGCGATTCTGCTTTTGCGTACGCGCCCGCGTCTTCCAAAAACGCCCAAAGCTCCATTGCACGCAACCGGCTTGAAGCCGACGGCAATGTTCAGTGTGCATTGGGGACGAAAAGCATTGGAAAGATTTGATCTAGCAGTACGATTGCTTCACGTGGGTTGAATCAAAGGTAGTCAAACTGGGACAACAATTTCGATCTTCCAATTGGCCCGCAGCCGAGATGATACTGCCAACTGACCGATGAATGCTAAACGAAGCGGTAAGGCTTTATCATCTGGCTTTCTCCAGAGCAAAAAACCGATTTTCCCTTAACAATCATCTCTGCAGAAAAAAAAACCCGCACCGCACACCGCAAGGAACCGTTGTCCCTTTGGAGTGCATAATTGATTGAAAAAACAGAGCGCAAGGTTGCGGGTGTTTTGTTGTACTTTCTCCGTTCTTGCCGTTTGATGAGCGCGTGTGCTTTAGGTGTGTAGGGAGGTAGGGACTGGAATGTTAATTTGCTTCCGGCACCCGAGCAAAGGGACAGCTGTTAAAATAAATCGACATTTTACTAATGGAAAATGGAAATAATCCAATGGGGTGCGTTTACCGCACTTCTGTTTTGCGAGCGCTTGATTCGTTCGATCTCTCGTTCTAACTAAGGAAAGGGTGAGTGACCGAATGAAATGGTGTTAGTTTTTGCTAATGAAATTGACATATCTCCCGTGTGGAGGCGACAGCGGCATGTCCTTAATTGAACTGGCGACCGGTTTTCAGGGGAATTTTTTTAGTTTCGTGTAACCCGTGTCAGCTTCGGTGGGTTGGTGGTTGGTGGAATAACGAGAACATAAATGGAGTATTTTTTACAACATAATTGTACCATTAGCACAAGCAACATTTAATGCGTTGAAAGATTTTTAGTGCTTGTAAGATAAATCATCATCAAGTGTTTTATTTGGTGTTGGTCCAACGCGGCGACGTTTATCTTCAAACGCTTCAAATTCAAACACTTCTAACATACTTCCATGCAAATGTAGAACGCCTATTGCAACGCACTGGTAACACATTTAACGAAACGCATACACACAGTTAGCACCTGTTTGTTAATTTATCGTTCCCGACGATAAACAATCGTATCTCGGGCATGGTAAGCTGGCAAGCGTAACTGTGCCGCGTCCGAAATTGGTCCGCTTCTATTTCATGGCGCTTGGATTGGGTCATCGTCACTACTCATCAGCTGGTCGTTAATGATGGAGTTGCAAAGGGTTCTGATTGTCTTGAACCTCCTCAGGTGTCTACTTTGCACTGCGTTCAATGAAACTACCCGCGCCGAATCGAAGCTACTCTCGCGAAGGAAGCGATTTCTGCTGTTTCCACCGGGAGCAAACATCTTGGTAAGTGTGACCTGGGAACATCGGCAATGCGGTACGTGAAGTATTTCAATTTTCCGTTACAGCTAACCTCCTCGTTCGGCAAGGGATTGGTGTTTCGTGGACCGGCAGGATATGCCGTGATCGGGGAGCTGGATCTGTACTACCCGCTGCCCGACTACAAGTATCACGCGAGTGCGCTAAAGCTCGGCGGCATTGCAATGTATCCACCGGAGCCGAAGAAACCGGCACCACCACCACCGCCACCTCCACCAGCTATGCCTGCACCGAAGGAGCACGATCATCACGATCACCATCACGGTGGGGATGAGCTATCGCCGGCCGAAGTTGATCAGTATCTGATGGACCATCCAGGCACGTGGGTTCCACCGGGCTGGGGCAAGGAGCGGGCGGATTGGAACATGGAAAATATGCAGTACCGTTCGGAGTACTGGTCGCCGGATCGTATGGGTAACCAACCGTACCGTCCTCCTTCCAACACACTGGATCGCTATTTAGGTAGCCAGGGAGATAACTTTGGGTGGACCGAGCGACCGTACGATCGGTACCGCCGATCGGTGCTTCAACGGACGCTGGACGACGAGGAGACGGAGGAGCATGAGCGCAGCAGGTGGCTCAGTGGGGAGATGTTCAACATAAGTCATCACGCCGGCTGGGAGCACTTCCATCACTACCGGGATCGGAGGGCGTTGTTTAGCCACCTGGAAGAAACCATCGGTTCCATGTAAGTTTGCGCTTCTGATGAACGAGAATCCCTTATCCTTTGGCCACTGCAATGAAGTCACTCTTCCCTCTCAGCACCGGTTTTCACATGAAGGAGTGCATTCTGCGGAGCATCTGCGAGGCAAAGAACATGCTACCGCCGCCGGGCCGCTCGATGGCGATGGACATTTTCCGAGTGCTGTTCAGCTTCCCGCTAAACGAAGCCCTCACCGACGACTACAGCAATGCGATGCGCGACGACACCCTTGACTGCCGGGCACGGTACGCCAAGGGATGCTCGATGAGTCTGCTCGATCTAGTGCTTTTCGGAAAGTTTGAAACGTAGCGTATTGGTGGGTTTTGAAAAAAGGAAATAAAATTTATTGTAAGCACAGCGTCATAGACCATTTCGTTGCCCTCACATAAATCCGTACGGTGTGGAATATTTCCCGAGCGCCAGCTCTAGCAGCGAAAAGTGACAGTTACCGTACAGCGCTTGGCACGGTGCCATGTTCCTGCCCTTCCGGTGCGCCTCGTCGTACAGCCGGTGGTCCGAGTGCTCGAACGACAGCACCTTCTGCTTCGGATAGCTGAACAGCGTGCGCAGCATCTCCGCAATCATGTTCCTGCCCTTGCCGCCAAAGTACTGCGAGCTTTCGCAGAGCGCCCGCAGTATGCAGCCGCGCCCATCGTACCCCATACTGTCCATGATCACCTCCAGCTTCTGGTAGAGATCGCGCCGAAAGCGTCGCTGCACCATCGGCTTCGGTTCGCTCATCTCCTTCTGGAAGCTGACCGTTTGATTCGGCAGATTGTAGGCGATGCCCCAGTTGAGGGCCCAGCTTACGAACTGGTAGTTGGGATTGCCGTACAACCCGATCGTCATGCACACGGCCACCTGTGGAATGGTACGCAAACATAAAAAAATGACCGTCACCTCACGACCGGACGTGCTAGCGAGTTACCTACCGAAAAGCTGGAACCTTCGGGAAACACGATAAAACGCTTCCTTCTCGACAGGACCTTGCCGTGTTCCGTTTCCCTCCACTGTTGCACCGTATCGTTCCTTTGCTCCATCTCACCGGTTGCATTAAAACCACCGGGTAGGGCTTGTGACGCCTCGCCAACGCTCATCATCACAAAAATGCCAACCAACTGCTCAAACCTCATCGTTCACGGTGCAAGCTAACGGGCGCCCGCCGAAATGGTAACCATAAGAAACAATCGTTCGCACCAACGTCCAGCTCCGCCCAGACCAAATGGGCACCGCTTTACCATGCAAATATTATTACCCTCTTTACACACACACACACGGATAGTATGGCCGGCCCGGTACGATGATATAATTCACGACCGCAAACAACCGCCGTACGCTTGTTGTCTTGCACCAAGAAAGCCGGACAATCCACGCGGCAAGACGGATGAATCACTTTGATCCTTTCGCGAACCACGACGACGACGACGAGGACGACGATGACGTCGACGCACACACCGGCCACTTAGGAGGTTGATGAAATATTCAACAAAGACTCTGTCCGTTCCAGATGCCCGTCCAGAGCCGGCACGACTGACGCACTGCAAGTGCCCGTGCGCCCCAGCGGTCCACGCTAAACGGATAGGCTAATCTAAAACAATTTTCCGGTTTTGCTTCACCTTCTTACTTTTCCCACGGACGGCGCATCCACCGACGGCCGGGAAAGACGGACCGTTTGGTGCGTTTGGTTGCAAGCCCTAGCTGCTTCAGGTGCTAATTGTGGTTTATTTGAGGAGTTTCGATTGTTACGGAACTAGCCTCGCCCCACCCCCATTTCCCCCAGCTCCCCATCGGCCGGAACAGTTATGAAAAGTGATAAACGCTATTCTGTAACGGGTTCTGTTTATGGGGAATGTGTTTCGGTTTCTGGAGCAATTAGCAAGTCGTGTACACGGTGACTGGTGACCCTATGAACCGGTGGATTTCAGCAAAACGAGCTGCGAAACTAAACTAACACGCACTTATTTTCTCCGTGGCGTCAATGGTGGTGGTGGTGGTGGATGGTTTTATGGTTGCCTTTTCTCTTTTGCTGGCCGATGTGCGCTGCGTTGATGATGCTGGCAATTTCCTGAATCTATTACCGTTCGTAGCAACGGTGGTATGATAAAAAATTCAAAAGCAGCTAAGAGCGATATAAATGAATGAAATCGGGCCGCCGCTGCTGCACGGTAATAGCGTTAATTTGTGCGATGAAAGTGTTTCCGTTTATGATATCTAATTCAATTCAGGTTGAAACTGCGACCAAGATACGTAGGTGTGTAGTGTTGGGAGTAATGTGCAAGGGCAAAGAGCAAAAAATAGAGTCATTTAGTGCAATTTTTTTTTCCGTTCGATTACGGTTATTGTGTGATCGCGTAAGATAGAAAAGGATTAGAATATATGCAAGATGAAATAGGATACAATTAGAACAATCATACGTGAGAATTAACTAGATGCATTGGAAATAAGAAATAGGAAATATGTATTTTATGTAACATAGGAAATAAAATAAAGCAATTATGTTTCAGGCAAAATATTTTTTGGCTCGAAAAGCTAGGTATAAATTAAGGATAAGATCATAGTTTAGCACAATCCTATTAGATCCATGTACGAGCAACAGCTGATCCAAAAGTCGTAATTACGGAGCACTGTTCCTAGCGATAAAATATCACTACAAATAAAGTCAAATTTGAAAGTTTGTTTTTTTTTTAATTAACCTGAAATAGATGAAAAACAGTATTTGTTAAACTACAGCAATACGGCCTAGCCGTATTTATTAAGTTTAGATTACTTTATTCTAAAAATGGTTTTGGGTCATTTTGTTATCGTGTAAATACGCTTGATGGGATGGAAAGGCGGGTTTTAAAAAACAGAATGTGTATTGAATGTAGAGTCATTGACTTAATACTGTTATTTACTATTTGTTATTTAATGTTTGTGCTAGAATATTGTTTGCCTCACGGCCCACAAAACTTTAAACTAACTCTAAGCTAATCCTTAACGCTGAAGCTTATATATCGTGTAAAAAAACTCACACACAGATAAAACACAACAGAACAAAGGATAAGAAAGGACGAGTTAAAAAATGAAAAACAAAAACAGATAAGTGAAACGAAAAAGCAGTAAATAAAACATAGATAGAAGCGAGTAGAAGATATATTTACACGAAAAGAGGAAGACATAAAGAACTCGAATAGGACACTCTAGATATTAAAACGGTAAATTGTAGCTAGTAGAGGTTCGTCTGCTTCATTATAAACTATACCTTAAATTCATTCTAAAATCTATTTTTGAAAACGTACAATAAAGCTTACCTTTTGCCAGTGACAGTATGTTTCACAGCTACTTACCAATCTGCTAAATACCAATACGCTTTCTCAATATCACAGTACGCTCAGCAGCAACAAAGCAAACCTCTGTTGAGTTATTTTTTTATAATTTATTAATAACGCGTAACATTTATTTATATATGTATATATTAATAAATTTCTATAATATACAATCTAATACCTTCTTATCATGTGTGTTCTTTTTTTTCTTCTGTTGCTTCGTTTCGTAAGACTTCTTCCCCTTCCCACGTTCCAGTAATTCGCTCCACTTCGCCCCCGGCGCCATCGTTTCACCCGGCCCGGAACCGTAATTTTACATCCTTCACTTCATCCTCCCTGTGGCTCGATCGTTGCACCAACGCTCATCCCCTTTTTCTAGCAAAATCGTGCACGCAACAGTGTTTTGGCATGATGGGTTTTGTTTCGAATCTCGCTTTACTAGCCCTTTCCACCGTTTTATCATTTGGGGCTAGGTGTAATCCCATAAAAAAAAGAAACGTTTCCCCCTGCCGTGTGTCAGTGTCTTACAGGTCAATTGAGTTGAACAATGCCACAGTGGAAGGAAGGGAACGCATCCACTTGCTGCATGCCAACCATGCTGTACCGTTGCTACGCGACGGTTGCAAGCACGCTTACACACCTGATTGAGCATCACCTTCTACAGTGTGCAACTGCCGTTGCTGCACTGATGTGCTGCAAGTATCCTTCTAACTATTATCATCGCACGATCATTAACATTTGCACCTTCCTTTTCCATCCCTTCCCCGCCCTTTCCCTTTCCCTTACTTCGGCCTGTATCTGACGCACTTAGCGCAAGTAGAAATGAACGCGCTGCAGCAGAGTAATTACTTCCGCCCCGTTGCGTGGCGGGGCGCTGTTGCTCTATCATTTATGTATTTCACGTACACAGCAGTGTCTGTATGTGTGTGTGTGTGTCTGTATGTTTGTCTGTCTGCAAGTGTGATTAACAACATTCGTTTCGATTGACATTCAGCCCCCTCGGATGTACGGCGTCGTAAAAGCTGAGCAGAAGATTAACGCATCAAGCCGGTTCGCGAGTCTCCGTTTTTTGTGCCTTTGTTCTCTATAGCCATCTATCCTCTTGCACGTTGCCACTGCGAGACCCGAACTTACTACCGTCCGTCTTCTTAATTCCACGGCTATGGTGTTTTTGACGCGCCCAGTGTGATGCCCTGTGATGCCCTCTGCCCCCGCTGTTCCTTTCACGTTCCACGCGTACGGGTGCTGGCTTTATGTGACAGTAACAGTTAAGAATGAGTAGTTTTGATCACAACGTGTTTTATTTTGCCCGCGCCCGCTCGCCATCCCTTACCGGCCGGCTACCGGCGCACGTGACTACGTTTTTCCGTACGGGCTGCTTGCGCAGCTGGGATCGAGCCTCATTTTGGGAAGGAGGGGGGGGGTGCACTTAAACTTATCAATTGCATTACGTGAGATTAGTTTTGGCTTGTCTGGGGGTTTTGTCTGGCTCGCTTCACTCTCTTGCCACCGTTTTTTATTCGCGTGTGTTACTGACGAAAACAAAACAAAAAAGGCTGAGCAAATTATTGCGACTCATTTGATTATGCGGATCGGCAATCGGTTTCCCTTTCCATCCGGCCGGTCGATCGCTATCATTGTTTGGTAGTGTGTTTCAATATTCTGGATTTGACCTTTCTCTATCCTTGTCTCTCTCTCTCTTTCTTAAGAGTTAAATTCCTGTTGCTGGTGGCAGAGTAGTGAGTAGCCCTTGCGCCCAATTTGCCCCCCCCCCCCCCGCTCTCCCCACCGAAACATAATGTTCCTCTGTTGGGCCGAAGCTTTCTTTCAATCAAAACGCGAACTCACTTCAACGAGCTCCACTCGTACTTGCCTTAAACACTAAAATCAATTCACCATTTGCATGGGTGGCATGGGTAGCGTAGAATTCCGATTACGGTCTTACGGAGTGGCAGCCGCTTCGAGTAACTATAAATTAGTGGCTCACCTCCGGTAATGGTTACGTTGGCTTGTTACTTTTTCTCCCTCTCTCTCTCTCTGTTTTTATCATGTCCTTTCACCATACTCACTTACTCCTATATCATCTTTTCTGCTTTTAGTAAAAAGGTATGTTGTATGTGTGTATGTTTACTTACAGTTTAATATTTATAATGTTTTAGGTCTGTTCACTGTCCGCACCGTCCGCCCGTTAGGTAAGGGGGGAGGGGGTGGGGGGCTGCTTTGTCTATAAATAATTAACTTTTATCTTCCCGGTTCTATACACACGTGCTGCTGCTGCTAATTCGGCACACCGTTTCGAGTTAGTAGTGGTGCTACACTTTCCTTATGCCCTTATGATTAGTACGCAACGGCACTCTCCATTACATAGAGGTGCCGATGCAGTGTGTTAGATTTGTCTCCCCCCCCTAGCTTCAAACTGTTGCAAACGTCCTTGCATCAATGGGTGCACCGTCGCGTTCGAATTGCCCTATAAGTAATGTTTAATTCTGTTTACTTTCCTTTTTTTCCTTCCACTTTCCCTTTCTCTTCGTGTTTCTTTTTTTTGCTTTGTTTTTCATTTTTTGCGCTTTGGGAAACAATTATAAAAATTTATTTATGTGTTTACGCTCTTTATTTTTTTTTTGTCTCTCTTCTCTTTTTCTTCATCATTCTCATTCTTATGGTTTTCGTTAAAAAATATATTTACATTACTCTCTATGTTCAAGAATCCAATGCGATGTACTTCGTGTACCCGGGCGCACGTACCGGTCCGATCGGGCCGGGCGAACCAGCGGCACCAGCACACCCACACACACACACCCCCCAATTCGGGGAGTGGGGCGTTGGTGACACCGCGTC
The DNA here is from genome assembly GCA_000349105.1 of Anopheles epiroticus. Taxonomy (NCBI): domain Eukaryota; kingdom Metazoa; phylum Arthropoda; class Insecta; order Diptera; family Culicidae; genus Anopheles; species Anopheles epiroticus. The sequence continues at coordinate 558,088 of KB670391.1, read as the reverse complement.
TGGCACGTCCAGCTTGCACGGGGTCCAGCGGGCACCGCGGGAAAGGTCCTGTGGCGAACCCTGAACAGCATCGATTAAGATTCACAGCTCTGGTTTATGTTTTGTTGCCATTTTCAATTAATATCATTTGATCAAGTTAATTGAAAAGTACGAAATGTTTTCACACAAACAAAATTATTACAATAGAACGAAAAGGGTTTTTTGTTTGTTTGTTTGTTTGGTATCATTATCCTTAGCGTGGGGTTACCGTTTGGGATTGGCATATTGGTTTTTTGTTTTGTTCGGGGCGGTTTGTGTGGGGTTTCTGGGAAGGGGTGCATGAGTCCTTGAATGAAGGCCTTGATTGGAGTAGTGCACAATAGGTTGGAGGGGATTTGGAGAAGGGGAAGGGATGGCCTGATGGGTAGTGCCGCATGTATTATGGGTGCATGTTTCACATGTCCTACGCTAATGGCATTCATGTTGCTGACAACGAGAGTGACACGTTTGCCCTTGAGTAATTTACATCGGAATGAAGGTGCATGTGGGCAGTACGCCCGGTGTGCAATAGAAGGGAGCGGATTTTGCATGTCTGTTTTTGTTGTTTTAGTTGGTATCGTTGCTTGTTTTGTTAGTTGATTTGGTTTAAATTTATCATTATAGCTACAGTTCGAGTATCACTAGGGTTATGTTTGTATTTGTTGTTTTTTTTTTCTTCTTTTTCTTTTCTCTTCATTTTCTTCTTTCTTTGTTACTTTCCTTGACGCTTTACGCGTGTACTGTGCCGGATAGAGCGAAAGAGAAGGGAAAGTGTCCGTGTAGTGGTAGACCGTTAGACGTTGCCGGCACACATTGTTTAGCTTGGTGTGTCCTACGTTCGATTATGTTTCTCCTGTTACCATCTAACTGTCGTAGTGTTGCGTTTAGTTTGGCATAACTGTGGTGGTTAGGTTTTGAGAATGTTCACCCGGGCCTTCTGTCATCCCGCTATTTTTTCTTCTACTAGCGTTGCATATTTTTTGGTAGTTTCACTTAGTTTTTATGCTTTTCTTACAAAACATTACATTATACGTATAAAAAAGGGGCCGTTTGCAGTAGTTAGAAGATCTCACACACCACACATACGATTACCTACACGCTGTCGTTTGTTGTAAGTTCTTTGTTGTTTTCTTTCCATTTTGCAAAACAACTGTTGAGAGGGATAAGGAAAGAGCATATTTAGTGCAAGCGAGCTGTCCACTCGTTGTGGTGTGACGAGGACGAAAAACAGGGAACAAAATTAAACACATCACCTATCACTTATCGCTACACGTACAAAACGGTAGAAGTGCTGTGCTTGTGCTCCTGTCCCCAAACAGCACTGGATTTTGGGGCCACTCGTTGCTTGTTGTTGCCATTAGCATTTTTGCAGCTCAGGAATAACGGACTCGTGCGGGCGTCTTAGATGCCCATTTTTCTACTTTTTCCTTTCCTCTACAATTTGTACAACGTTTCATCGCGTTTAGCTACGTATTTTAGTGTGTGTTCAGTGTGTGTCTGTGTGTGCGTTTCTATGAGGAAGGTGTTGTGGTGTTGCATGTTTTCGGCGTTGTAATGATGAATTATGTTCCTGCTGCTTTAGTATGGGTATGCAAGGCAGCAAAAACAAGACAAATAGCTTCCTCAAATTAAAGTGCCTTTTTTTTTTAGTTGGGTTGTACTTCCCGGTCACTATGGCGTCTGCGCGGTGGCCACATTTTGGGGACAGGCTGCCGTGGTTTACTTTCTAAGCGATTGTCTAATCAACAGGCCTGGCCAACGGAGGTGGGGCGCGAGACTGCCCTTTCCTGATCGATGATCACTATGCGATGCGACGCAACGGGTGCAGCAATGACAGTGAGTGAAACAAAAAAGAAAGACCACCAAGCGAAAGCAAAGCGAATTTTGCGGTGTGTCTAATGCTTATTTGTCATGAGCTGATTGTTGATGCAGTAAATGGTTTGATTTGCAGTTTCGCTGTCACTTTTCCCTGCCCTGCCTTTGCCGTGCTTCCTTTCGATAAGAGATGGGACAAGGGTTTGAATTATGTACACTAGCATTTTGGCAACCCATTTCCCTTCCCGAAACACGGTGAATATTTACACACAGTCACCGTAATTGTAATCCGATGCTGTATGTGTAGGACGCACGCAAGTGCCTTCTCCAATGCACACTGCACTATATTCTGCTTGTGTTTTTTTTTGTTTGTTTTCCACTTTACGCTTTCTACTTTTTCATTTAAATTAGCTTTCCTTTTCCTAGCATTTGAACGGCATGAGCATTGTATTACAGCACTAGATGAAACAACCTTCGAATTTCGTGTTTATTATTTGCTTTTTGTTTCGTTCATACGGGGTAGCGCACTGACGGCCCTTTCACAATCGGGTTTTGTTTTTTTTTAGTTTATTTTTGTGTGAAAAATGCGGCATTAATATCATTTTGGCACGACAGGGAGACAGAGAAAGAGAGAGAGAGAGAGAGACAGGGAGAGAGAAGGGAGTTCAGTTTTGTTAGAGCATTTTGGAGTTTAATTTCAAACAATGTAGCGAAATGGATGCGCATTGGTGGACAGTGATTGATGGAGTGGTTGTAGCGCTCTCCACGCCCGATCTCGTGTTTGCCCTTGCTTTGTTGATTTGTTGAGTGAGCCCGGGCAATCTCTTCACACAGTGGCTCCTGCTACGAACATGCAACAAATTGCATTTCAACATTTATTTTATTTATTTCGCTTCTCTCTAGACGAGATGGCCCCAAATTAACCTTCTCAAAACAGGTTCGCTTCTCGGACTGCACTGAAAACATTGCCCTTTTTGCAAACTCCAAAGCAAACCCCGTGCATCTTGTATTGCTGCAAAGTATGAGAAGCAGAACATCCCGTTCATTTGCTCTGTGAGCAAAAAGGGCGGGGAAAAGGGAAAACCCTTCTTCCCACTTAATTAACCTCAATTTTGACACGGTACACCGAGCTGCCCCGGTAACGTACGGCCGGGCATTAAATGCTTCCCTTATTCCCCTCAGGAAAGGAACACGAACCCTGCTTGGACAGGGTGGAGGGAATTCTTTGAGCGTAAAATTGCATTGTGGAATACGGAATCGGTCAATGGACGGTGCAGCCCCGCAAGGGGAGGGGAATTGGAGCCATACAGTCGGTCCGGAATCCAAGCGCACTCTCTACAGCACCGAATTGGATTGGCTGAAGAGTGAAGTGACCGGCAAAGAAAATAAATAGTAATCTGCCCCGAATTCGTAATGCTTCAGCTTCGCTTTTGGAGCAAGCAAGCAGTTAATGCTGGAGTGGCGATGGAGCATAAAGATAAAAATCGCACCACTTATCGCAGCTACAGCTAGCATCAACTTCCACCCGCGTTAATATTTGTTTTTGATTTTCTTCTTCCCCCTGGGAGATTGAGTAGTTGAGGGGGAGCTTTACCGCTCTGTCTCGCTGTGAAGCAAATTGACAGCGGACAGCAGCTTGATGATACGATGCTTGATAGCCGAAGCCACCCACGCGCTCTCTCTCCCCCTTTATCTATTGTGGTCGGTTTCCGCCTAATGGCACCCGTCAGCATTTGTCCATCTGTCCGGGAGAATAAAAAAGGAAAGGAGGCCAAGCCTGAAACTGCTTCAAGTGCACGTCCATTTCAACTCGGCAGCATCGGAGACGGACCGAAAGCAAAACGCCTGGACTGGGTATTGAGCCATCGAGTGGCAGTGGAATCATTTATTCTGGTGATTGAATTTGGCTCCATTTCGTGAAGCACACAGCTCCAAACGAATGCAGTGTACGGCGGCAGCGCACCACAACAACGCTCCGTCGTCGTCGTCGTTGGCCGTGGTCAAAACGGGTGGAAAAACCTCGAGCTGCATCACGCCATCGCCGGCAAAGAAGGCAGCAGTCGCAACCACCTTTAGTTCGTTACGTCAGTAAACATCATTGTCGAACACATAACCGACCGCCGCCGGAAATGGATGTTGTACGGTGGGGCGGGTTGCTTGCCGGAAAATCGGAGTCCCACCAAAGCAGAAAAGCAACCAGGGCGCATTGGAACGGGGTGCGAGATTTGTTCGTTTTCTCCTACACCCTGCGCTCAACGTACACCGTCCTTCGAAAAGCTGTGGTTGATGATTTGAGCGATCGACCGAGGCAGAGCGAAAACCGGTGAAGAGGAAAGCGAATAGTAATGGCTTACTCGGAGTCTGCCGGGGTTTTTGGGCTGCACTTGCACTTGTTCGGCATGTCACGTTTCAGCTCGCGCTAGCAGGCGGGAGGAAAAGCAATAAATTCGGTGGAAAATACTTCCGGGCTGGCTGTGTTTGCAGGGGCAGTTTTGTTAACCTCTCGACAAAGGAGCGAAAGAGGTGCCCTCAACCCAAGGGCACCAAGTCAACCCGACCTGGGAGCGCTTTCAGATTGTTGCTTCGTGTTGCTTGTTGGGAAATAGTTGTACTCACTCTGAGTCTTCTTTTTGGGGCAGAAAATTGAGTTAGGAACGTTAGTTTAGAAGCGTTTTCAAAATTGATATTGATAAATTGATATTTAAATGGTGTAGTGTAATGCATATAGTCTTTAGATTTTTAGGATATTTGTTTTGCAGAGCCTTAGATTTTGGACAATTGCAAATCTTTATAAACAGAGTTGACAGCTCGAGAGCTTAACTAAGATTATTAGCATTTTATAATAGAGATATCAAAAACAGCCCCAAATGAAATGAAGTACAAGGAAGGAAAAATATCTGTAAAACACTTGCCAAAATGCTTCTTTTTGTCAGTAAAGCATCGCAATGCTTATTAGTTTCAAAAATGTATTCAACCGAACAAACCAAAGCACTTGCCCCACGGCCAAGCACGTACACGATACATGTGAAACGAAATCCTTTAATAAAATCCGCTCCTTCCGGTACATTACGCTCCATATCCGTGGCCAGGATAATCGGTTGCGTCCTGTAAGCCGGAACCTCGTAAGCACAAACCTTAATCCATCCGACCACCAACATCCTTCGTCCGTCCCGGTGACACCCAGTAGACGCAGACCACAGTGGACCACGGTGCTGAGGTGCGGATTAAACGTGCTAGCATCTGCATAGACAAATGGGCGGAAGCAACATCATCCCGGGCAGCATCATCGCTCCCCCCCCCCACAAAAAAAAACAGAAAACCAAGAACGATAAAGAAAAACAACTATTTATCCAGGACGTCTGGTTTCCGGCGCTTCGCAGTCGTTGGAGGTGGGAAATGGAGCGAAAGGTGGCAGCCGTTTATCCCGCCTCGGGATGGACATTGGGTCGGGATCGCTGTCGGAAATTAAAATCAAGGACGATTCGCTCCATTTTCCAATTTCCTTTCGGCCGGGCGACGGTGTGGGCATGCGTGCGGTTCTGTTTATATCGAATGGTCGATGACGGTTTTAGCGAAACGAAAGATTTAGTTGATCGAATTTCGCTTTCTTTTAAATTTTCCAACTGTTTCGGGACCGATAATAAGAAGTTCGATTCCATCGGCGAAAATAAAGGGCAGCCAGAAATCGATTTTTCCACGAAGAATTAATTGGAACGAAATCGAAATAATGCAAAAGAAAAGCCTGCAAACAGATGGCCATTGTTTGGTTTTAATTTTTTTTTTTGTGAAGAAAATGGATAATAAAAAAAAACGCTGTAAATGAAGTACCTCATCCACTTTCCACCGTGATACGGTTTGCATGGAAAGTAATTGTGGTTTTTCCCTCCGTAAGTTTGGTTTTACAACCGAGTTTGACTCATTGAAAGCATTCTGAGAAAACAACCGAGTGCGCTGTTAAACGGGACGCTTTGAACCATTTAAACACTCACCGTTTGCAGGCGCTTGTGTGAAGAGGGCCCTTGTGCGCTTATTGTTTATGAAGTGCTTTTCCTTACTAGTTTTCGCGACTGATCACCGACCGGTGCCGCCAGTGCTGTTGTTTGCAAAGAAAGTTTTTAGAAAGCTACCAAACCTTCCTCTGCTCTCTCCCTTTATCCCTTTTCTTCTTTTAATTTCTTGCCCCTCTTTCTCCTTCTATCTCTCTCTCTCTCCAACTCTCTATCTCTTTTCCTTTTCCTTTCCTTTCCTTTTTTTTATTTGGCTTACCTTGATCGTCGCCTGCTTTACTAATCTCATACCTTTACTCGCTGCAATATGTTTCGTACCATTACGCCATACATTTCATCTACGGTTCTCGGTCATTTCTTCCTTTCCTCTTCTGCCTCACGTTTTGTTTTTCCACCTTTCCCTCACTCGGATTATAGCCAAAATGTACGACATGTGACTGGAAGACACTCGATTTGAAATCAGGGTCATGCCATAATGTTCAAAAGGGTTACGTTTCGCTTATGCAAATTACCATGTGAGATCACGATTAGGGATTATCATTGTAATGTTTACGTCTTTGTGTGTGTGTATGTGTTTGTGTGCGCGTGTGAGTATGTGTGTTTGTGCGCGTGTATTAAACTACCTCGTTGACAGCGTTTGCGCTTTTCGCCGCCAAGCCAGTATGCGAAAGGGACATCTTCTCGGGTGGGGTTATGCTGCAGTGCGTGTGTTTTTTTTATTTAAAGATGTTGCTGCTAAGCCGGCTTCTTTAGTTTAACTTTTATGTACACAACTGTTAATGTATTGCGCGGACGAGCTTCTCTCGCTGTGGTACAAAATAATTTACTTTTGGTTTTATTCGAGGCATTCGTGTCACATTGAGCGTAAGTCGTTTCGCTACACGCCAAACTAGATAGGACGCAAGAGCCCCACACCGTAAAACATTCCGATCGAGATCGTGCTAACAATGTAGATTGTCATGAATAGGGCTATTGCAACAGTAAAGTTCTATTGGCTAGTACATTCACAGAAACTGTAAAGCAAAATGAACGCACAACATACGTAGCCTGGTGGCCACGCTAATAACGAACCATCACTAATCGCACAGACTAACTCATTTAAAGTAATAACGCTTTACACTATCAACTGAATCGTTTAATCTACCCATGCCCACATCCACCCGAACTTTAAAACATCATCTGCAACAGTGCTGTGCCAGGGATGTTTTGCTATGCATAGTGTAGTTTTCTTTGTTAAGCTCCTCGCAACATCCGAGAAGTAAAAAGGGAACAGCTCAATCAATCCCGTACGCCCCATTCCAACGGAAATTTGCTACCATCTTGCACCTTTCGATAGAAAATTAGATTTATAAGACTGTAACAACAATTTTAGTTTAATTTTTCATGTTTTTTGTTGTTTTTGTTGTTTTTGCTGTTCCGGCTCCTGTTGTTGTTGTTGTTCTGCTTGTTGTTTGCTAAGTTGCTATCTATATATCTGACCTAGGAATCTGGCCTCACCCAGCCCAGCGCGACCCTCCCACACCTTATGCACGTGCGTGCTAGTTGCTTTTGTTTATGTATCGCTAGTTTTAAATGCATTACTTTGTTTATTATACATGTTAACTTTGAGCACATTTTAATGTATCCGTTTTGTGTGCGTGCGTGTGTTTGTTTGTTTGTTTGTTTGTTTGTTTGTTTGTTTGTTTCGTTTTCAATCACCATCTTCCTTCCATCCTCTGTGTGGTTTTAATGTTGTCTTATGAGAATGAGTGTCCGTTTCCTTTTAAATGTAGTTTTGTGTGTGTGTGTGTCTTTCGATTAACTTGTTGCTTTGCCTTTAAATGTTTTTTACTTTGCTTTGCTCATTTCTCTTCCTTCATGACCGACGGTATATTGTTAGATATAGGATTAGTGAGTTGTTGTATGTTGTTTCGCTTTTGCTTTGCTTTCTTATTCCTTTCTCTTTTACTTGTAATGTAATTAGCAATTATTTATTAAATAGAATCGCATCTACAACAGTCTGACATTTTTCTTTTCTGAAAAGATACAGTGTATGGGTGTGAGCTGTTTGCTCTCTCTCTCTCTCTTGTCATGTTTGTAATTCGCATCGCCGATGGTTTGGGTTGAACGAGGGGTTGGTTTTAGTGTTTTAAAAGTTGAATTTTAAAAAGTATACACATGTTTCTATTTTTGGTTTGTTTGTTTGAAAAAATCTGTGATTGATAAAATATTTTCAGGTTTGACAGGCATTTTACAACACAACATTAGTAAAACCGAAAATTTCGACGGTATAGTAGAATTTGTAACTGAACATAATTCGAAACACAAACAATTTTATTTTTACAAACGTGACCACCCCTTTTAGAAAATCAATATCGTACCGTTGGGTACCCTGATTTAGGCTCCTCGTTCCGATCCGTTTTCGAAACGTACGCGCCCGACATCGTGTTTATTGTACCGGTGCTGTTTCATATCTATAAAGTAATGTTTCGATGCTGATTTGTAGTAGCTATATGGACTAAACTTTGCTTATCCGCTTTTGTTTCTGTTCACTGTTAACTATGAAAAGTGTTTACTTTGTGTTACGTTTGCGTCTCGTTGAGTTGAGCCTTTCAACACACTGCCCTTGACTGATGGGGGTTTGGTTTGTTGTTTGACTATTTCGATAGGTTTTTTTTTGTTTTTATTAAAAGATTCTCGAACCGTCCACAGGTTGTTCAATCCATGACTCGCCACCGGTTGCTTCCTTTCCTTCAGCCGACCGCCCCGGTAGCATCCGCTTCGATGTGTGGTGAAGTGGTGGTAGCAGTGGTGGTGGTGATGGTGGTGGTGATGGTGGTGGTGATGGTGGTGTTGGATCTGATGAGGTGCTGTGCTTAACCATAGAACAACCCCGGCAAACACCTCCAATCTCTATAGGCGCTCCGCTATCAGCTTCCCCACTCATGGTTGCTTACTACTAACACTATCGTATTACTAAAACTATGTTTTTTGTGTGTTTTTTTGTTTTGTTAATGTGTGTTGCATTCGCGATCGTGCGGTGCGCCCACCCCCATCCGAACAAACCTGGCCGACAGGCTGGGTGGTGGTGGGTGGGTTGACGCAACCGTGTGTGTCGATCCACGCGCGTGCTTTGTTACGTGTTTCACCAACCTTTTTGATGAGTCCTTTTTAACCCTCTACCCCCTGCCGCGCACAACGACTTTTCCCTCCCCCAATTAAAAAACAAAAACTTAAACGACTCGTGTGCGACCGATACAAATTCTAACTACAAGATACATTTAGCATGTTAAATTTTTGTTGTTTTTTTGTTGTTTGCTTTGCTTTGCCTTTAGTTTGTACGAAAACCTTCACAAACTCTTGTGCGCTCGCTTCACGCAAGCGTTTGCGAGTGGTAAGTGTTTAATTCCTGTAATATACAATGTTATTTTGCCCCCCTCCCGGGTACGTGTACGTGAGTTGGCATGTGTGCAGCACTAGGTAACAAAAAGGTACATCCACATCCCCCTTCCATACTGACTATCTCGTATCAATTCCCGTTTGTTTTTCACTTGTTTTCACGTTGAATATAAAATACATACACTCACACTCGTCCTATAGCGAAATACGTTTAAGTACATTAATCGACTTAGCTAGGTTTTGTTTTGGTTTTGGCTTAGTAAAAAATGTGTAAGTGTGTGTGTGTTTTTTTTTTCGTTTATCTAACAGTACAGTAGGATGTAATAACTTTTTCTACTCTTCCTGTTCCTTCTCTCGGTTACATATTGTTTTCTTGCTTACTTTTTTTTTTGCGCGTGGCTGAACGCTCGTGAGAGTTTCCACGCGTCACCACCACACGCTCATGTGTCACGTCAGTTGCGCTATGCTATTGCGAACTGTTAGTTTTGTTTTCGTCTAAAATGGATTTTCCGCAAACTTGCAGCCACCGTTGTAGTGTGTTTTTGTGTGTGTGTGTGTGTGTGTAATAGTAGTATAGTTTTGATTATTTCACTCAATTAGTTAGAAATGGCTGTCCCATTCGCTAGTGCGTTATCCTAGGTGCGAGCTGATGGGGCAGCCCCGTGCCCGGGCCACCGCCTCGTATGTATGTTTGACTCGTTTTGCTTGCTGTATAAAACGCTACGCTTAATCGGTTAATCGGTTTATGCGGGACACAATTTGCTTATTTATACAATACGGCGCCGCGCTTAAACCAGTCTAAAGGGTATTTCCTCTTCTTCCCCCCTCCATGGTTGCTGCCGTTTGCGGCTTTGATTTAGTTTGGGTGGCCGTTTTTACTTGCGTTTTGGCTTATTTTGCTACGATGTTCCTGGTGCGGTGTTTCGTTGCCTACGAACGCTCGTAATGCACCGTCGCACCCACCTGTCTCTTGCATTTTTTTATATAATCGGGAATTTTGGTAGAATTTCCTGTAGTTAAGACACTTCATTATCAGACCAATTCATGCTGATTGTATTCATTTGTTTTTTAAACACGTTATTCCCTACCGAAACGAGCGCCCCGAATGTGCGTTACCAGTGCGTTACGGTAACGGTAACGCCTATTCCTTTTAATGGTTAGCTTTTTACAAGAAATTGGAAGGTGATGGCGAGGGGGGGGGGGGGGGGGGGGGGGAGAAAACATTTTCTTCACTCGAAACATTTACAACAGTCGTAGTTAAAATCACTAGTATTTGTTTTTTGAACACAAAAAAAAACACTTCCGTTTTGCGTGGAAGAGACGCAACACCGCTGTACTACCAACATCAAATGAGGGTAAAAATTAGACTAATAAAGATAACAAAAACACGTTCCCTACCTAGATTCCTATCCCTTGCGCAGGCAAGTTTGACAACGAGATGCACAAAAACGTGTAGTTAAATTACGCTCACAAAAAATGGTACAAAACGCTTGCCGCGCTTGGCGCGTGTGTGCCAAGTAACGTTCAGCGCCCTAGCCGCCCTATGGATTGTGCTAATGTGTTGAGTGCTTGTTTGCTTGGAAGCTCTACTAAAAATATGCTACCGTAAAATTATTAAACTAGTTTAACATCGGTTCAAAAACAAACTAACCGCTCGAGCTTTCAAGCCCAACGTAAACGACTCTATCGCCATTCGTATCGCAACGAGCAACGGTGGGAAAATGGAAAAGTACTGCCCGGAAAAGGGGGGGGGGGGGAAACTTAACCGTGGCCACTTATCCTACTGACTGGTGCTTGTCCCAGTGCCGTTCACTCGTCAAAATTTGTGCAAACCTAACGCAAACGCAGCAAACCGCTACGGGAACAGTTCCTTCTAAGCTATCAACATTTTGTTCGATTAAACTATGAAGCCCGCCGAGGGCCTTTTCCACAAAATGGGACGTCCGTGTAGTGTGACCACCTGCCACATAGTTTCAACCGTTGCCTAAAGTGTCACGCGTTTGCATCGCGATGCTAGAGATTTTGGCTTTGTTTTGAGCGCTCCTCATCGTTGGGAAGCAATGAATGGCCCTAAATCGAATGGCATAAATGGCGGTTCTGCTACTGATCAAGAATTTCTAGTCTAGACGCAGTGTTTCGCGAGTGTGCATATGTTTGAGTGGGTATTTATCGTGTCCATTTTCACCGCCCTCGTTTTCATTAACCTTAATTTGATTGTTATTGACACATTGCATGTTGTACCAACCCCTCCCCCCTCCCCCTCCAATGCTCGCATTCGAGTCGAGGGAATGGAATGAAGATGGACACGAAACAAAACGAGAAAACAAACGCGTAAACTCATAACGCCATACTCATGGTGATCACGTTAGGAACGTGTGTTGTTCGCTTTCCGTTTCAGCTTACACCTTCGGGGGAAAGGTGGCAAGCATTGCGAGGCGCAGAAGAGCCTTGTTGTGTGTGTGTGTGTTTTTTTGTGTGTTGTTGTTTGCGGATGAGCTGATGCGTGTCTGCGTTGCTGATTAGTGTCCCGTGAGTGGGTGTCATGGCTGTCATGGGTGACATACGGCGGATGCATGAATGAACCGAACACATTGTCGAGAAAGAACGAACGGGAGACAGTAGTAGAGCAGTAGTCGTAACGCTGCTGTCGCACATAGTGTGAGGGCTGGGCCCACGGTGTGTCCCATGTTCGTTGTTTGCTGCCTGTAATGTGTTCTTTTGCCAGGTTTGTTTTGATTGCTTATGTATGCGTGAGCGTTCATGTGCGTGTGTGTGTGTGTATGGATGGGTTGATTGCGCACACTTGATTAGCGCATTAGTGGTCATCCTCGTTGACCAGGGTTCGCATCCAGTTCAGAAGATACTTCCAAACGGCGGATGCGAACCCGGGCGGATGCTATACATTCTCGCTGCCCATTTTGAGCAGCTCCATCTTCTTCTTGGCGATCTTCGAGTACATCGCGTCGATCGGTTGCGTGTTGTCGTACAGGCTGGGCGCCTGCAGAATGATTAGGCAGGTGCCCAGCACGCACGCTATCGTAAATATCCACAGAAACAGACGATCCAGCACGAGCGCCACATACTTCCAGTCTTCCTCTATCTGTGGTCGTTGGTGGTGGTTGGTGGTGGTTGGTGGTTGGTGGTGGTTGGTGGTGGTTGGGAGAGGATGTGGTGCAAATCATAGGTCCAATTTCAAAACAATACGAAAACAAAAAAGAAACACATTTGTTTTAACATGAGTTCATAGTAGCAGCGCTGGTTTGCTGGTATTGGGTGCGCTGGCTGTTTCGGTCTGCAATGAGTTAGTCGTTAGTCCCGGGCCCGGCCTCAACCGCCCGACGACCGGCCAGGGGTTCCTTGGACAAATGATCGTTTAAGTGAACATTCGTGACTCCAGATCATATCACGGGCTCGAGGAACCCCTGCCCTGCCCGAGCTCGCGGGACCTCATCGCTGCGTTGATGCAGCGTGCGTTTGTACCGCACAACAAGTAACTCATTGCAGAGCGAGTCGTCCAGAGTTTTTCGCTATCTGGAGTGGGGTGATTTGTTTTCCTTGAAAAACGACACGTTGGGTAAAAAGGTTATGGTTAGACGGTTGGGTTGCAGGAGAGCTTTACTTACACTTTCAAACTTGTCCTTATTCCTCACGTGCTGGGCGACGAACCGTGACGCTTCGATCGTTTTTTCCATCTCTCGCAGCAGCGGCTTCTCGAAGGTGGGGCTGAGATCGCCGCAGCACGTCGGGCTCATGTCCCCGTTGCCGGTCGGGCTGAACAGGTCGTCGTCCCCGCCCGGCAGTGGCAGTGCAGGTAGCGGAGGCTCCCCAAAGCACGGCCCAACGCCACCGGAGGCGGCCACATCGAACCGTGAGGGAGGCAGTGCTGGTGATCACAAGGAACGGCAAGAAAGATCGTTATTAAAACTGTACCAAATTCTAGAGGATCGCCGCATCGTACCGGGTATGTCAAAGTCCGTGCCGTACTCCTTCCCGCAGAAGCCAACATACTTCTCGACGTCCGGCGGCACCTGGAACACGTCCGTCAGCACGTCGGTCGGCGTCTGGTCGTCGGCGTCCCCCGGTTCGTCCTCCTTCTTGGGCCGCTCTATGCACAGCACCTTGGGCAGCAGCTCTATGAAGACGCGATGCACCCACGGAGCCATCCGGTGCGTGACGGGTGACCTACGGAGAACGGGCAGCTCAAACATGCGTACCTTGCGAGGCGTAGAGGCTTCCCCACCAAGGGCAGTACTTACCGAAAGTTGACGTTCAGCACGGCGATCGTAACGACGACCGATAGGGTGACGAGCATCATGGTGAACAGCAGATACTTGCCGAGCAGCGGTACGGTGAGCGACGTCGGCGGAATGATCTCGGCAAGCAGCAGAAAAAACACGGTCAGCGACAGCAGTATACTTATACATAATGATATCTTCTCGCCGGAGTCACTCGGCAAATAAAACACCAGCACGGAAAGGAACGATATCCCAACGCAAGGTATGATTAGGTTTACGGTGTAGAAAAGTGTCTTTCGTCTTAACGTTATGTTAAATATAATATCCGGATATGGTTCTTCACAACAACTATAAAATTTTTCATTCCTAACGGCAGGCACCTTCATAATGTCCCATTCAACTGATATATAGTAATCTTGCAGATCGATGCCGATGTCGATGTTGTCCGAGTCCGGTGTCTGCTGGAGGTGCCGAAGGTCGACCTGAAGGAAGCAGAACGTAAGCGCCACGGTAAGGATCGGTTGGAAGCGGGCAAGCAGGCAGACAGGCAGACACACTCACCATGTAGCCGTCGTACGTCCAGGATCCGAATTTCATAAAGCATGTTTGCTCATCAAATGGAAAATACTCAACATCGATTTCACAAAATGATTTATAAATGGCAGGTGGTTTCCATACTACTTTACCCGTATGATGTAAAATTGCTTTTGTCATTATTGTCACCTCATAGTTACCGTCCGCACTGGGCAGCGTGAAGAAGGGGTGTGAAATGGTAGACAATCAGAAAGAGGGAAAGGGAAAAAATGGGAAAAAGCTCGTGAGAATACGTGCGCAGCGCAGGTGAAGTGGGTTGATTTGATATTCTTTTTGTTGAAAAAAAAAAAAAAACAGAATGCCCGTCAGTCAGTTTGTCAGTGTCACGGGCAGGCCAACCTGGATATCTCGGTGAAGTGGGACACTCGAAACAGCTCGGGTACCATCTAGGACACGGTGCGTTTTGCGGTGTTCATAGCTGCAGGTTGGTCGATTTTACACCGGCTGCACAAGCGTACCCCAACCGGAACTCTTCTGTCACTGACCTGCGGTGACCGACCGGAACCTCATAAATCATACCCCTTTCCCTTCGCCGTCCTTGCTTCTCGCACCGTAGCCGTGGGTTAAGGGAGGGTGTGGTTTGGGAAGGTAAAAGCTACAAATCGACACTTACTTATTATACAACACTATATCTGGCAGCCAAATGTGTTCGGATGGGACGTGCAGGGTGTCCACTCCGCCGTAGTCATCTGGGTTCCATTTGAGCTTGTAATCGTTCCATTCCTAGAAGGGGGGTGGGTTGTAGGTGGATGTTGAGGGGAGGAAGATTGAGAAAGATGACAAGCGGTTAGCAGAGGGTGGAACGGATTAAGCTGATGACGGATAATCGTAGAAGCATACACCTGCCAGTGGAGGTTGGTGTAAGTGTGTAGGAACAAATTGATTCAATTTATCTTTTGCAGAAACAAAGTATTACTAAGCTGCAGTAGCTGGTTCCAAGTAAATCACATAGATTTAAGAACTTTTGTGGAGGAAGAAGAAAAACATAACATGAGAATATTGTTAGCAAATCATACAGAAAACTTCACTCCAGAGGCATCTGCCTAAGTATTTTCCATCCATTACCTAATGTACACATTTTCCATCTGTCTTTTTCTCTCATTTATATTTTACATTATCTTCCAATTTAAATTATGCTAAGATAAAGTTAGCTCACGTTGATTCCAACAACAGGATTGAAATTCATTATCCCAAAACCATCACACACCACACGTCAGTTCCGGCTGATGTTTCACCAGACTCCCGCACAGGGTGCAGCTCCAATCGCCACAACCTTGTTGCGTGAATCTAATCTGCACGATCGCCACCGCGTTTGTGTCGGTTTTGGTATCGGGCTCACCTAGCCCCACGGGGTGGAGTAACGCACCGGTACTGTTGTCAGTCGTGGGGCGTGGGAAGAGACGCTTTCATGTGGCCGCCGGAAATGCTGCCGCTGACAGCTCAATTATGAATCGTTTATCCCGCTTTGCAGTGCCGGTCCGGTGCTATGCTTTGCACAAAAGCTGGCGGCCAAGGTAAGAGCTCACCCGAGTGTGGCAAAGTAAATGTCAAGCTCTCAAGCGGCTCAAGGCATGGACAGGAGCTGTTGTTACCGATCTCAAGACAACTGGATGGTCAGCTGATTGAAGTCGTTGCGGTTGCTTCTTGCCAAAGCCATAGCACTTTGCGGGCTTTGTGTGACGAATGGCCGACCGATTGCAGTCAAACCGCATTTGGTCGTCCGTCAATATACCGCAGCGTGTAACAGCGTGGTCCTGCACGTCCTCGCAGATGCATCTATTTCGCTTCACAAACTGCAGGAAGTCAGTCAAATTTGTCTTTTGCATCCCCATCGTGTAAAAACGTTAACTGTCACGCGGGCGGACGCAGACGAATGGCGCACGGAACCGGAAACAGTCATACCCGCCCGTTAAACTAACGATCCGTGTAACGCTATGGCACAACAAAAACGGTGCCTCCCGCCAACTAACCAATGCTCGTTCTAAGGGGGGGGGCCCTTGTGGTGGCAGCTGTTTTGTATCCCATTATGCCAACGCTGGCAGATGATTCGTGCGCTGGTTCTCTCGTAAATTTGTGCAATGTTGACCGTTCCAGCGATGCTCACCCCTCTGCGCGTTCCGTTCCGAGAACAGCGATGATGGAAAAGGCGACAGCCCTGGTTTCACATTAGCCATCGGGGCCAATCGCTATTTTGGACAATGGCCAGCATCAGCCAACGCATCCAGCAACAGCAGCAGCAGGAGCAGGGGCGCACACTGTTTATTGCGATTTAATGGCGTACAGGCACTACGCTCGGGGTTGCTCGTTGGAGTGCGACCCTATCCCGAGCTGTTGTTACTCCGTGATCGGGCATATACTTTCGATGCACTATGTTTCTCCCGTGTACTGTATCGCGTTTCATTTTTGTTTTATTCCCACTACACGCAGCACGAGTGTCCTCCCGGGACCACTTTACATCGGCGCTGTGCTTTCTACGCCGCCTTTGCCCCTCGCAGGAACCATCTAGCGATATTTACAGTAACTGGTGTTTGAGCTTTTAAATTGCACAAACACACCAGAACGTTCCAAATCGCTGTTTTGTATCGGCGAGAGTGTGCGTGTTTGCGGGTTGAGATAACTGGGGCATGGATGGCGAACGGTTTCTGGGCTGAATAATATTTTACCTTTTGGTTGAATTGCAATGAATGCCATTAATTTTAATTGTTTGTTAACTTTACGATAATGGCGAGCGGGGAAAACATAAAAGATGCCTCCGGGCACAGGTTTATCGATTGGAATTTGAGCAGCCGACCGAAAGGCAGACGATTTCGAACATATAGTGTTGTTCAAACTTTAAGTTAAAAAAACGGTTTTAACTGAATAAATTTCTGCAAAAAGATCGTTTCAATTCTCGTATAAGGAAAGGAGACTTTAAACCTTTTTGAAATATTACAAAAGTGGCAAATTGGCCATACTTATTGAGCTTTAAATGAACGCTCTAAAAATTCTTCATAATGTTAAGCACTATTCAAACGCCCAGATTTATATTGTTAGATCTATTGTGCTAGGTAAAAATGTGATTCTTACAGTAAGGTTCGAAGACATATCACTCGTAAATAATTTCTCTGACAAGGATGTTTGGTTCCTGTTTAAAATTGTGCTTATCGAGTTTTCTCTCTTGTAGGACTGCATCTTATCTCCATGTTTCATTTTGTACCGTTTTTTTGCATTAAAAGTACAAAAAAAACTGAAAAAAGTTTCCCTTGTAATAAATGCATTAAACATTAGCTTGCTTTCGTTTGTTGGATGTAAATTTTCATTCGATCTTGAAATGATAATAAAAATCACAGAACATTTGTCTTTCATCCCACTCACTAAGACAAATCACACACTTCGCCAGTAAAACTTAAATGCCAACATAGGTTTAACGCAATTACCTTTCTCGTGGCAGAGCCTAAAAGTGGCTCGGTGAGTGCTTTCAGCTTCACTCCCATTTATCTAAGCATCCGTCCCCCTCCCGTTCACTCTCGCGAGCGGCAAAGTTCTAGATTGGCTTGTCAAATTAGTTTATTTGTCAGGCAAACAGAAGGGAGAAAGCGCTTCCGAAAGAATTGCTCCGGCCCGCCGACGGTATTGTCAATTTTTTTGACAAACAATACACTTCAGTCGTGGGGAGTGTGCGTTTCTTCTTAAAGGGGTAAGCAAAACAACGGGAAACCAACGAAAGCGGCATTTTTTCCTGGCGTAGGCGAGAACAAACAAATCGAGACGTTCAATCAGTTCCAATAAGCCGTTCGTGTTGGGCGGGTGGTTGAGCAGAGCACGTCTACTCTTTGCCATGTTTTCAACGCATATTTTGTACGGTGTGTTGGCTGTAGGGTTTTTTCTCTGTGTGCTAGAGGCCGTACCGAGCGATAAGGGCAGTCCCAGGAGCGGAGGGAATCGTGTGCTGTCACGAAAGAGACGGTTTTTACTCTTCCCGCCCGGTGCTAACTTTATTGTGCGTGATTGTTGAAGAGCGGCACCCTCATCAACCACTCGATGAGTCTTATTTCGAGCTGTAATTTATTGCAGGTTACCATATCTGGAGGAAAAGGGTCGTTATTCGAGACACCGCGCGGATACAATTTGGTGGCCGAGATGGATATGTATCATCCGCTGCCGGACTACATGTACCACGCGACATCGTTGCGGCTGGGCGAGATTGCACTGTACCCGAACGAGCAAACGACCACGGCTAAGCCGACGCCCGTTCCCACGATTCCGCTCGATCACTACGGGCACGAGCTGACCCAGCACGAGCTGGACGTGTATCTCGCGAAACACCCGGAAGCATGGGTACCTTTAAATTGGGCCAAAGAACGAATCGATTGGTCGGGGACGAAAGTGAATGGGATGAAGTATTTGACTCAAAGCGCTCAGCACACTACACCGCCCGTCACCTACCAATCGTGGAAGAAAAAGCTCTGGGAATCGACCGGAAACGATCGTCTTTACTACAGCCAGCAGCCACTCAAACGTGTACGATCGTTGCAAGAGGCTAGGGAGGAAGCGATCGAACCATCGCTGTGGACAGAAGCTAACCATCTGAACATTAGCCACCATCTTGGGTGGGAACATTTTCATCACTATCGCGATAGGAGAAGTCTGTTTGACCATCTCGAAACGACGGTGCCCAGTTTGTACGGCCATTTACATTCGCATCGATTGACAAACGGATTTTCACTAGATTTTTCTCATCCTTTCGGTTACTAGCTTTGGCTTTCATATGCGCGAATGCTTGCTGCGGTCGATCTGTGAAGCACGGAACCTGCTACCGCCCAAGGGACGCTCGATGACGGCTGATATATTGCGAGTCATTTTCACGTAAGCAAAATGAAGAGTGGTTCGTATTTCAATGCTCACACAAGTTACACTCCCTTTACAGCTATCCCCTTAAGGCCGATCTTGCTGACGAGTACAGCGAGATGATGCGGGCAGACAAGCCCAACTGTAGACAGTTGTTTAGTGAGCGTTGCCCGCTGAGCATACTGCAGCTGATACTGTTTGGAAAGTTTGAACTCTAGGACAGCCTGCCCCTCCACCAGATAAAGGTGTGATTATGTATGCCTGAATAAAAAGCAATTTTCCTCGAAAAGATAAAAACAAAACCAGTGACATAAACGCAGCATACAAAACGAGCATAAAATAGGAAGCTTTTTTTTGTGGTGGCATCACTACTTACCTGTTCTACCCACACGTTCGTCGTCATAATTTGATTTTTGAGATTCTGAAAAGAGAAATAAAACCGAAAAAAGGTGTGAGCGATGTTCGGGGTTTCTAGAGCATCTTTCTCCCCATGAGGGTTGATATGGCTTGTGTGTCCTTCCGTAGGTACAAAGGGACGGTTACATAAACCAAAAACTCCAGCAGCAGCTAGCCCGGGAGTGGGATCCTCCGTGACGTCGCAAGGGTAGATTTGAGTAGAAAATTTCTTTATAATTCACTTTCCAATCATTAGCATACAAATTGACGAAGTCAAATTCGACGCTAAAGAATGTGCTGAATGCAAAAGAGGACGGATCGTGGTCAAAGCAGTAAATCAATCTGTCCACCGCCGGCCGTCCTTCGCTAGCTTGCCCTTGTTACGGTAGCCTGATGGCCCGTTCGACACGGCCCATCGATACGGCCGGGAGCAATCACCGTACCATCCGCAAGGCCGTGGACGAGACGGGAAAGGCTTAATTTATTCGAAACGTTTCGAGCCGATCGGGAAGGAAGAGAAAAGGAAGATAATGTGTAAGAGAATGATAGAGAAAGCAAATAATGCTGTGGTGATGCTCCGGTGAACGGAAAAAAAAACGACTACAATAATGCTCACGCTCGCAAGTTTCATCGGCAAAGCTTCCTATGCGACGGACGGAAAGGGGACGTGCTGAGGGATTTTGCTCGTTTTATTTCCCAAGAAATGTATGGCCGTGTGCGCCCTTACCAGAAGACAACAAAACAATACAGGCTTGTACATCCCAGATGCAGATCTGGCAATGAATAAAACAATAGAACCGTTGTTATTCAGGGGAAACTATTTCCCAACAAAGTTCGGAACGAATTTCAATTGGTAAAGTACAGCAAACAGTTCCACAGCTTCCAGGGCCGTGCTATACGTTTGGTTGGTTTGACAGTTTTATTTGCAAACTTTTGTGTAACATCGTACATCCCGCAGAGCGAGCATTGGGTATTATTGTTGTGGCGTTTTGTTGCTTTTATTTTGTTTCGTTTACCACCTCCATTCAAAGGAAAAAAATCCTTTCCATCTATTGCGTTTCATCAATTTAAAATTCAAACCTACTTGCCGGCACGCTCTAAAGTGGCATCCCATTTTGTGGGATAAATTTCCGATAATCTTTTGCATAAAATGGAAGGGTGTAGGCTTTGGGCACTGGAACAGGATGCGGACAGCCGTACCCTTCGCACCAGCCCAAACATTAAACTTTAATCGAACTTTCAATCTACTGCACGTACGCGTTTTCGAAGCGGTTCAATTTTATGCCACACCGACACATTTTGAAAGCGGCCATAATTTCTAGCAAGCGCTACACCACCACCACTGCCTCGGAACGGTTGAAATACGGATGCACTTTCCTCTGGAGTAAGGCATCAGAAAAAAAAAACGAAAGGAAAAACACGCAAATCGTAAAATCCTTAACCTCCTCCTTTCCACTCCGAAATCGGGAATTTCCATGTCTTCTACCCGTCCGGTACCAAAAAAACAGGGCGAGTGAAAGGCATCCTCGTCACTCGTAAATTATTTTTATGTATGCATTCACATCAAAACGTCCCTTTCAGGTCGGTTTTGCTTTTGCCCTTGCACCGGAAAAGCATCGGCCCCAACGAACGACCAGTTGCGGCAAAGTGCGCCATCAAACGGTGGAGAGAAGATTTTTGGCTTTTATTGAACACTTTGCCGCCATCCCAGTGCCACGGAAATGGCAATCTGTTGACCGTTCCCCGCACAAAATCGATTCACACAAAACTCGGAAACATCCCAGAATGTCTAGGGCCTCTGAATGGGAGGGATTCAAGGGGACGATGACGAGAGGGAAAAGTCTAGGGAGTCGGGATCGATGCTCCGTAGGATGCCGATTGGATGTATCACACCGAGGCTGAAGCTTCGTAGCTGCGAGGTCGATGTGATGTAAAATTAAACCCCCGAACCGGACAACTCCCTGGAGAGTGGAGAAGCGGAGTGCGGAAAAACAAACATACGATAAATGGACAAGTCCGGGGCCAGGCAACGCGTTTGGGATGTGGTTTGGCGACGAATCGGAAGAAAATGCTGGCGAATCGATTTGCAAATCAAATCACCGAACGATGGTTTTAAAAATTTATAAGCTATTGAGCATCTTGAGGTTTGGCCCGGAATCGATACGAGCTGTGGAGCAGGGTGCTGATGGTGGCTGGCCCATTTCCCGGCCAGTGATAACGACGATCAAAACGCAATGGGATTGCGCTGCTGCTTTTTGCTGGCAGAAGATGCGAAGCCGTTGTGCAGCTGGGCTCAGTAATAATAAACTGCGCCCGTGCAAAGTTGTCATTTCCTTGTCGCTGGAAGGTTTTGCTATGTTTCAAAATTTATTCGACAAGCAGCTGCTGACCGGATCTGGTCGCTCGGGCAACCTTATTATCTTCCCGGGGTTGCAAATGACCCGGCCGAAAAAGGGCGGTGTGATCTCGTTAAACGTCCACGGCCATAAACCAGGCGACGCGTTTGTTTCCCTCGTTCGGTAGAAAAGTGGAATATTTTATTATCAATCAGCAGTTTTTGCGCTTGTGCTACAATCTTGTGTCGGAGTGTGGTTGCTCCCTGTTTACTGTTACCAGGGATTCAATATGGAGGAGACGATGATGATGTTTACTGCTAGCATTGGGATGTCCAGTTTATGCATCGTTGACAGTGAGCCGTTCATTGAATGCGAGAACACTTTTCCACTAAACTTATTTTTTACAATATCCCAAGAATTCTTAAACTATTAACGAAAATATAGCAAACACATGTTTCAAGCAGCCTAAGTGTGCCTTAAGTTTTCATGAATATCATAAAATTCAGTCAACACGTATCTTTACTCAAAAGTTTAAGGTCAACCAAAAGATGGACGGCTTAATAAAGTTTATGCAAACAGGGTACCATTGCAAAGGTTTGCCTGTCCTCATTATCATTTTGATCGATTTCCTTAATCAAACAGACCGAGCTATCTACTCCGGTCGCAAACGCTCATCGTGACGTTGTCTGTAACCATCGTCCTGCTTTCATATCGGGTTCCATCTGTTACATCAAACTGGGTTTCTGTCCGGTTGGGCCATGTCGTGTATGACCGCTACCCATACACCCAGCGAGCGGCATCCGCCCGGCAGCACAGACACTCGAGAGCAGTGTAATTATTTTTAATGTCCGTACTTAAAAACTAAACTTTTCCGTCCTCTAATTAATTACTCGTTTCACTTAATGAAGGAAACGTACAGGAGGAAACGCGCCGGTTCTACGGGATGGGACGCATGGAGCGCAAAATTGGAGGACGGTCAACATGGCGGAACAAAGTCCGAGTTCAAGAACGGATGGTCACACGGGTGGCGCACAGCGGTTGCAGAAACTTTAAAGCAAACGTCCTGAGAAACCTTGCGAAGAACGACCTGAGCTCCATTGGACTTTGGAGAACGGGGAACATTACCGAGCGTGATGAAACATGGTGTCCAGTTTGAGGTTATCCACAACACGTCCCACGCTCGCTGGGAAGCGTTGGCCAAACAAAAATACACACACACACACATACAAACAGACAGCATCTGTTGACCTTTTGTAGCGTACGGTGAACGGGAACGCATCGAAAAGCTACCGAAGGAACTGCCGGCTCCGAGCATGGACAAAGGGTTTTGTCGGACAGGCTTCGTACCGGGATATCTGAGATCCAGTTCCGGGCAGGCCGAATTACGCTAATGATGATGAATCACGCTGGACTGCTCGCCGGAGGGCGCTGTAGTTGGCGTGAGTGATGCTGCTGCTTGACCATGCTCAGGGAAAATAAATAAACGGAACCTTTCTAGGCGCAGGAAGGGAAAGAATTGGCTGGTGCCACCTTTTTTGGTGCTTCCACTCACGTAGCGCAAGGAACAATGGAATGACGGCCCTCACGAAAATGTTGTTTGGATGCCGCTGCTTACCACATCAATCAACTGGGAGAGCCGCAGACCCATCTTGACTGTCAGACGATCGGAGTTGTTGCCCACGGGCCGTATCAGTCGGTTGTAGTTGCTCAGCAGGTCGTCATATAAACGCTTTGAGTCAGGGTTGGCCAGGCCGGTAGCAAATTGTAACGCTATGAACACAGCCGTGAGTAGCACGCTCCCCATCTTAGGCCAGGTCCACCCCTAGAGGAGAGAGAGAGAGAACAGAGAAGAAAATACAGAGTGAGATAACACATTAGGATCAGGTTGTTTGATGATTGATACTGACATTTCTTAGTATGTAGTCGATAGAATCATGAGAGAGAAAAAAAATTAAAATTTGAACTTGCAATCGTTAAAAAATACCATCCCAAACGTTTCAACGTTGCTCCTGATTGCCATACACGGCCAAACCAGTGAGGAAGAAACTCAACAAGTGCACAACACCGTACGTACGCATCGAACCTTTAAGCAATTAATTTCCCCAACCAATCATTAGCACCCAATTGGTAGCGTTGCTCATCGTTGCGCCGGTTGCCACCGGCCTTCCCATCCTGGGGGAGGAGGTCGAATGCATTTGCACCTACTCGAACACATCCCAAACCGCAACATTGTTAATCATGGCGAGTACTTTTCGGTGTGCCGCTGGCACTGCCAGGTCAACGATCTGCCTCGGCACGCAGCGGTGGGAGATGGAGCCGTACGGGGGTAATCAAATCAAATTGCTAGTGCATGCTTGGCACACCCGGACACACAAAAAAGCGAGAGATCATAAACAACATGCTCGTTTCATTACACCGAGCCCAGCAGGTGGAGCCACACTTTTACGTGCGCAACCACATTTCATCTAAGCTCTTCGAATTTATTCTTCCACCACCGGCCCGAGAGGGGGAGTTTTCCAGTGCCGGATCAGCGGAAAATGGGTGTCCCGGATGGGGGCCGATGCCGCTGCGGATAATTATTTATTCCATGCATAATCCACCAATTTATGCATCAGCGCTCGGTTTGCCAGAAACCGATGCTCGTGCACAGTCCCATCCATGCATCTGGCATGGACTAGTCGTTAATTTCTGCCTCCCTTTGCGGCTCGCCGTTCCCGGCGCTACCACATACTCCATTTTTCGGCGGCGCATGTTCGATGAACGTCGGTTCATTTTGCCTCTTGCCCTCCAGCCTTACTCTCTCTCTCTCTCTCTCCAAAAGTTTGTGTTAAACACTTGCCCCGGATGCCCGAACGGGTGTGGCACGGTGACGGAAAAACACGTACGTCACCGACCCACGCTACGCCATGCGCCCTCCCGAGGGAAAGACGCGTTCTGCGACTTACTGCGGGAATGTTCCACCCATATGACACATTCCACTGCAGGCGGCCATTACCCAGGCTAAAGTGGATTGAAAACTCCTTGCTAGAAATGGAACGCCGTGTATACTCGCATTTCTAATCCCACGCCGCGTCTGTCCTTGCGGGCGCGTGTTTCCCAGCGCAAATGAGATGAGCGGGATGTGTTTCGGGGCGTACGATATCACTGCTCCAAACAAAAAAAAAACGCTCCTATTGTTAGGCAAATTTATTCTCATTAGGAATGGATCCGGTTTTGGAACATGCCAAGGTGTGCGGTTGGGTGTTTTGGGAGCGGGATATGGTAAAGCACACTTGTGTGCGTCTGTGTTGGCTGCTTTGAAATTACACCCTGGGAATGGTTTAATGTCTTATCAATTAGTTCGTACGAGTTGCATACTTTCTGCGCTATTCAGGGTTTGATTACTGTGTGCATTTAAACTAGAGCGGTTTTGTTTGCTGAAGCCATCATTAACGACATCAGACCGTGCAGAAGGTTGTGGGTATCTGTGTGACTTTTAGTCAGGCTTTAGAGATTGAGTGTCAAAATGTTTTCCATTAAAACTAGATGACACAAGTATTAATAAGCTATGGAAAAGCTTTCCAGCTAAAATTCCTTTCTTAAGATCAAAAGCAAGAATCGAAATTTCAAAATTTTAATCTGCTAAAGTGTAATAATTGTAATAGTTTATCACAGGCTTCTATTGTTTATTAATCGATTCCAATATTTTATTTCCAATTTCTAGAAGTGGTGGATTGCTTTCAGTAGCTTATCTATGTTTAATAAAATGTTAAAATATTTTGAAAAGATATTTGTGGAATGAAAATAACGACAAGCGAGCTCGAATCGCTATAGAAATGTGGATAATCTAGAGGATATTTAACAATTTGAATTATTCACAGAGATCCATAGTTTACAGAGAAAACCACTTGGAAAAAAGTTACAAATTGTTAAAGCTACGTTTTAAAGCGTCAACTTTTAGGTTAACAAAGTGTTCAATTATTAAAATGATTAACCTATAGAACAATGGTGAATTTTTTAAATTTAAACTAAGTACTGATCGCCGCTGACACTGAAAACATTACCGATAAAACCATGCCAATAATGACCCATGATAGGATTTCCCATTTGCCTACAAATTTGTGCGGTAAACATAACCTACCATCAACCTGATAATGCAACTCTTTATTTCATTCTTGCCGTGCCCTGTCAAGCCGGTCAAGCACACAAACATTTCATCAACCATTAGTTTCGTTACACTTACATTTCCTGCCACCCGGTCGCGTGCTGGTAGCCCCACCGCCCGGAAGCGGCAAATTTAAGGTAAAAATGCTATTCAACAAGTGAAGGGTGGGGTTGGGCTGAAGAAAACAACCCAAAAAAAACATCCCACCCCCCTAAATCGTCGCACATTGTGACGGTGTCAGTGATTGAGTGAAAATTCATACCATCGATTTTGGTGCGGTAGCAGCGGTAGCCTATCGTGCCGAACGGCTGTCAAAGTGAGAAGCCGACTCGCGTGATGCCCGCCGTGTCGAATGTGAGCTGCCACATTGTTTGCTGGCCCTTTTTCACCTAGAACTTTTCCGATGGGCTACTTGTTGCCGATGCCTTTAGTTTGTTTGTGTATATAGGTGTGTGTGTGTGTGTGTGTGTGTGTTTGGGTGTGGAAAGAGTCGCCACGATCGAATGCTTAACTCGGTAATGGTGTGAAAATTTTATTGAATGATGGATAACATTGGTTCCGGTACGCTTCACACCATATCGTTTGGATTGATGTAGGAACATGTAAAGGATGTGTTTTTGCGATCAACTTTAATGTTACGGATGGTTTATTGGTTTGCAGTGGATATCATGTAGATGAAACCCCATTTATATTTCCTTGATAAAAAGTCATAATTTAATGTGAAAAAGGCTTCGTGTTTGGTTGCAGCACAAACCCAGTACCAGACATAGGACAAGACATTTTAGTTTCTAGATGGTTCTGCAGATACATTTGGATCTAGAGGAAGACCGAACTCTACGATTGACACAAAGAAACCACAAAACCACCGCGTTACCAGATGCTGATTACAAGCCCTCCAGCCCCATTAACCCTGGACAGTGCCGGGAACGCTCCACACACTGTTCCTCTACTTAGCGAAAATCCTTCCCCTCATCAGATAGTGACGTGTGTTTCTGCTAAGCTTAGCCGTACTACTTTCCTTAACACCTCCTTTCATCGTGACACGATGTCTTTAGCAATAAAAGCACGCGGCCTGTCGCGGGTGATATTTTCCGCAGCATAAAAGCAAACGTAATCGTATATTCATAATTAATAATGACAACGCACAAGGCCCGATCAACAGAGCGAAGGTGATGGGCCCTGGTAATGGGGAGTCCTAGGCACAAAAAATGTGATGCCACGACGCCACGCCACTAAATGGGGAGAACGGACGCAGGGCAATGGGGACGTCGATGAAGTACGCGTCATGGTTGGTTAGTGTCCCGGGCAGCCAAATTGTGGCAGGCAGTTTGTTCGTAAGTAGGCCTGCCTGTCATGCTCTAGGCTTGGTGGGTGTGAGGGTACTAGCTTTGTACGAGGCAGAGAGCAACGGTCCCTTGAGCGGATTTCCCTCCACACATTCTGCCCAATCGGTTGCTTAAGCATCCGGCAGCCAGGAATCGCGTATGGGTGTGTGCTATGTCGCTTGATAAAGACTGGCATTGGGTCGGTAAGGGTGGGCAGCAAGAATAAAAGAATAAGTAGCGAAGCTAAGGATGAAATATGATGATTCATCATTTTTCGTACGATTAATCGTAGCGCAAATACAGGCTCGTCAGTTTTCGCGCCCGTTAGAGCGAGCAGCCGTATAATACATCGATTCTTAGCGATGCTGGAAACGCTGGGGCAACACGATACGCAACGTCTTGTACAACTGGTAAACGAAGTACATTGATGTTGGCAGATAATCGGCAGCTTCATAAATGCCAAATTGGATGGCAGCAACGAGGTGTGGGAGAGTTTTTTTTACCGTGAAACAATTTGAACGCCAAGCAAACAAAACTTTTCTTTTTTCTTCGTAAATATTTGTTTGCAATGCCGTCAATTTCAGCTAAACACCCGAACCTATCAGCCCTCAGCGTACTGTTCCTCGTCCACCGTTTGTTTGGCTTTGTGCCGTCCACATCAGGCTTTGGACCTCAAATTGGATGTGCGATGCTTTTGGGACAGCTGTGGAAGTCGAGCAATGGTACAGTGGATGCAAGTTTTGCAGCAAACTACTAACCCAAAGCTGTGGTACCAACGGTGGTCGGCAAATCCCATACACCATCCCACCGCAACAAAACACATGTAACTGTCCGAAGGGAGCACAGCGAACTGCAACACTGGCAAACACAGGAACAAATAAAACTTTCCGAAATTGATGTGCACAGCGCCGCACCGCACAGTAGCCAGCTTGTGTGCTGCCCAAGACAATTTACGGGAAAACGACTCGGTGCCCTTCGCTCTCTATGCTCTTCCCGCATGGGCGTGGATGTGAGCGTTATTGTGTTCCGCAACAGTGGACCTGCACTAATCGGGCTGAATGCTGAGAAACACTATTAAGAATCGAGTGTCATGATCAAACGGGTCGGAAGAGATGTGCCACGATGTGCACGGACGTCCGTACGACATGCCATCCAACGGCCCTGTCTGCACTACCTGCCCGACCCTTGGTGGCGCGATCCGTTGGGCCGCCGGAGCGGCGATGGTGTGAAAAATATTGCACCACCGAGAATACAAACAGATCCCCTCTGCTCTGCTTCGGCCGGGAAATGTGGAAAAATGGCTCCAGTCAGGGCAAGTCAATGTGTTAGTGGGTTCGGGCGCCCCCGGGCGCTTCGCTGCCTTTTCACCCCGAAACCTTCAGGCCAACAAGGCGCTGCCGGTGGAGGTGCGCTCGCTCGTGCGTGATACTCGTTAAGCGGTCATAAATCATCGAATGTGAGTGACTGTAACAGTCGTGAAACGAAACAAGCAGCAGCAGTAGCAGCAATAATAATACGCCAGCCAGCATGTTTTGGAGCAAGTTTTCGAGTCAGTAAGCACACTATGGGCAAGGATGAAAATGCTTTGCTCGCCACCCCGTTTCCGCACCGATGTCATCCATCTCGTGCGGAACTCGGGGGGCGTATTCTTGACTTTTTCGCTCTATTTCTTCCCTTCTCCGTGCGATGAGTTTTCTCGCGCGATGGACGAAAGTTTCGCCACCGCTCACATGACGGTGCTGTCCGGGCAGCTACGGTGTGTGGCAGGTTTTAAGTGCGGGAAGTACAGAAAAGTTGTTAAACGAAATAAACGTTGGATGAAGCAACCCCGTTTCCTGCCCCTGCGGTGGTGCGGAACGTACCAGCGCCCGGTGAAGGAAAATATTTTTCCATCGTTAGAACACGATTTTTCAATCTAAAACCGAGTCATGCTTCGGTGCGGGCGGCAAGCGGGCCAGAGCCTGCGTTCTGCTGACAATGTACGGTCGGAACCGGCCAAAACTTTTGCCGAAAGTGTGAGTGTGTGCACCTGTGCGCGCGGTGCGAATGATGCTGACGCTGTAACGGTGATATTATTAATGTAGCATTACCGACGGTTTTAATCATGCATGCAATAAAAATATTTTATTTCAACCTGATGGTGGCAACATGATAAGCGAAGCGGTGCGCCCATGTCCACGGGAGGGTTTTATTTATTCACTGGTAACACACGTTTATTGCATTACCTTTCATTGCGCCGTGGCCGGTGGGTAACGTTTGACCTGACATTTTAATGCATTTATAGCATGCTTAAATATTTTATTTATCTATTATGAAAAGATTGCTCATTGTTTGCAGCAAGATAGTGGATATTATCACAATATTCGCTCCAGTGTTTGTTTTTCTTCGTTCGGTTCGAAAGATTCACGCCAAGACTGAGTCGCTGACGGCTCCCCTCGAAGGCACGGCGGTCCAATAAATACCTGTTGGATAATTAGTCATTTCATGTCTTATTCATACATGCACCCATTAAGTATGTATGCTTCCGTCCCATTTAATCAATCAAGTTTTTACGACCTCGAGCGATCGGAAGACTGTGTGCCTGTTTAAGATTGAGCTTAATATATGCAGCCTCTCTCTCTCTCGAGTGTGTGTGTGTGTGTTTGGGTCGTTGGGTGGGATTAATTTGCATGCAGGAATAGAGAGCAGAGTGGTGTGCACTGCTCGCCTTCAAGTCGTTGAACGTTGCAAAAATGGAAAGCAGTCGGGCGGGCGGGCAAATAAGCCGCCGGGCTGATCAGGCCGCCTCAAAACCCGGGGCCGGAGCGCAGCAACGATGCGAGAACAAGTAACGTGGCGAGAATAAATGAAGAATTAATTATTCAGCTGCGATGAGCTGTTGGTTTTCACACATGTCTTACAGTGCCGGGAAGGGAAGCAAACCCCCCTTAGAGAGTGGAAAGCGGAAAGTGGAGAAAACTCTTCTCGCTCTCGCTGAGCGAGGGAAATGCGCAAGTGTTAGTTGCGGGGAGCTGGTGATTAAAATCCGAGACGGAGTGTATATTTTGCCAGCACGGGAAGAGATTAACTTTCCATTGATGACCTACGGCTATAGTGAGGATTAACGAACGCCATTAAATGTTACTCGGTACACTAAAGTTGGCTTGATACTGCAATCAAATGAAAGTAGCAAACAATGTTTCTTAGTTGGATAATATGCACTTGTGTTTTACCGTGCGTCAGCTTCCATTAAGCCAAACCAATTGGCGAATGGAATTCAATTGCACTAACAGTTACTCCAAAAATGAAGGTGTTATATTCCTTCACGAATGTTGTAGTTCCATCTAATTGTTTTTCCATGTGAAAACTAAATTTTTGCTTTTTTTGCATCAAATCAAAACATTGTAGAACTACAAAAACGAACCAACATCCAACTCGGCAAAGCCACCTGGTGTAGAACGAACCACTTTGTCGCTTTTCGCACAAAGCTCAAAACAATGGCGTCTCAAGAGAGTGCACGTTCAGCACGGTACTTCATTCCGGGTCCACTGCTTCCGGTATTCGGTGTCATCCGTCCAAGCCTTCCCTGTTTGCTCCATCTTTTGAAGGGTCATTCCCGGAATGCTTGCCGCTTTGAATACTGCAGAGCACTCTTGTCACGCTGTGTCAGCCGAAAAAGCCGGACTCAGTGGCCACTAACATCCGTAGGATAATAAACAGGCTTAAGACGATTATGAGCTGCTGCCAGTGACATAATACAATCAGGGAGGCGTAACAATCTCTCCCACTTTCACAACGGAAACTGCATTACAAATGGGTCAAGTGTGACAGTCAAATTTTGTTGTTTGTTAAGATGGATAGAGCTTTTTCTATGTTTGTTTTGGTTGATCATTATCAGAAAAATACTAGATAGAGCCTAGATAATATTGATTGGATAAGTATCTGTCAGCCTTTTCAACATTTTATATCATTTCGACGTAATAGTCTCACTGTCTTAACTATTATTTAAAAATTAGTTTGAATGAAAATTATCACACTATAACCAGATTTATAGCCGTACGCCTGGACCGTGTCTACGGGATAAAAAAAAACAGATTTCTGACTTCCATTAACTTGTTTCGAGCTTTTTGTTACAAAATGGGTACACGAAAACGCTCTTTAGATGAGTGAGCCATACAGCTCTCTGCAAATCATATCTTTCGATAGCTTGCTTTGATCGGTTCAACTAACAGGTTTGAAAATAAAATAAATTTTAATAATCTGATAATCATGTACTATCATTCTGTTCGAATATCGTACTCTACGAATTGCTTTCTTGCAACACTAATCTAGAACAGAACAGCCCCTCCTCAAAAATGAACGCCTAGTACCACACAGCGAGGCGCAAAGGTGAAGAAGTTAATTAACAATGCTTTGTAAACATAGCCCCATGGAATTGAAATTTTGTCCTACCAGCATCGAACCGAACATTGTGAGAATCCATTCGTATGGCAGTGTGGAATGGAACGATTCTTACAGCAACATTGCCCGCTTCACTTCCTTTTTGCCCCACCATTTTTCGGGTCGGCTGGTCCCAAGGGCTCGGTAAAGCTGGTGACATCATTTTGACTCATTAAAATTCAGACCGTGTTGAACTAATTGTGTCATTCGTACGGCATTTGAATATTCTATGACTGACACAGTCTCCGAGAACTTGGTAATTCGGCCAGTCTATCCCATGTTCATACCCTGGGCAGAGGGGTTTTGAACCTGGCGGGTTGAGAAAAAGGAAATGCTTTCCTCTCGTGCAGTAATTGCAGAAAGGTGTAGCTGACCCAATCAACCCTTTTAGTACGTGAAGGGAACCCTCATTTCACCCCAGGTGCATAAAATGTGTTTGTGCCGTAGCGATGAACACTGGTTTCGTTCACGTCGCCCACCTGGGAGTGCAGCGAGAGTTCCCTTGCACTCGGGTTGAAGTGATAGAACGGGGAAGGGTAAATGAGTGTACAAGAAAATTGTTTGTACGGAATTACAAAACAGAGTGGAGAAATGTGGAGAAAACATTGTGTAAGAATATGACTTTTATCCCATCAACTAGTTTAAAATTTCAAATTGCTTCGAGCGATATTCGTTTTCAAAGACGGGCAATAAAACTTGCTTCAAAGGATGAAGAATTTTCTTGATGCAAATTATAACTTTCAAACCTAACACAGTGTAGCTCACTTCCGGCTTTTTTCTCTCTTTCTCTCTCTCTCTATCTCTCTTCCTCTCTCTTGAAGGTGTTGACAAGAAACTAATCTTACCAATCAAGTTCTCGCCCGAAATCGCAAGCTGCACAACTTTCCACTTCACTGCCACTAAGCCACCTTCTATTCGGCACCACAGGGACTTCCGCTTGTTCCCGGGATGCTGGTATTAGGCTTTAGAAAAGTTTGCTATAATTTACGCGTAAATTGCTTTTCCGGCTTCCAGCGGTGGCTCCCGATGGCTTCACCGGCAGACACTTTAAGCGGAGCTCGTCCACCTTATCTCTCACCTTATCTCTTTTATTCCAGAATTCTTCATCCACCCGTCACGTACTATCTAACCGAAATGTGTGTTTGCGTGTGAAAAGAACCGCAGTCGTACCTTTCCTCCCTGAATTCATCATACCCTGGCGCGAGCTGGCAAAGAAAATACAATGCAGGGGAAAAAGTTTCACACAAAACGCAATAAGGTAGGGAAGCACAATAACCTGATCCCATCGACCGCCGCAGGTGAGGCAGCTTTCATTGATTATTTTGAAGGTTTTGTTTTCGAAGGGTCCCAAAATCACGAAGGGCTGCAGGTCTTACGTGGCCCGAAGCAGGCGCGCACACATTTGAACGGACGGAATATCGCGCTGAATTCCCATCCAGGAATAAGGTCGGGAAGATTTCCGCTTACCCCACGAGCGGCTTCACATCCTTCAGTAGCGTTCCGTTCTGCCAGCGTACCGAGACGGGCGCCTTTGAACTATGTTTGCTTTGAATTTTCCGTCGCAACTGGAGCGTCCATCATCATCTGAAGCCTCGGAAGGGCACACCTCGCCATCCAATCACGGTGCGCTCTTACGCTCCAGTGCCTCCAGGTTGGGTTCCCGCCAGACTTGACCTAGCGACACGCACGGATCATCGTGCAAGCGTAAGACAAACATAAGCCCTCCTAGATGTCGTGGTCGTGGTGCCCGGTTGCGACTTGGCCGGGGCTTTCACGCTCGGAAAACGTTTAGCCAATATTATTGCCCAGGAACGCATCGGTTCACAGCAGCTCTTGAGCAGATACTTTATGCTTGTACCCCCAGTGCACCATTGCTTATAAGTTTGCTGTTTGAAACAACCATCACAAAGAGCACACGGTTTGCTGACAAAAAACACTAGGCTAGATTGAAGCTCGTCAAGGTTTTTCCCCCTTAGAAGAACCTATGAAGGAGGAGTGTATTCTGCGAAATATGGAATATTCAGATAAAAACATATGAGTCCAGTTATGTAGGATAGTCGTTACCTTTAGTTGAAGTATTACATCGCCTCTACTAGGTTGTGGTGAAATCAAACTGCAACCGGAGTTTTTGCATATTAAATTCCTACCTGCGGTTCTACCGATACATCGTGTTGGCATCAAATTTGACAACATTGAACAAAACGTACGGATGATTGAAGCTTGCCTGTACACAAACCCATCGTCCCACAAATGACGGCAATAGACAGCTCAATCGATGGCAATATGCATGTCCGTTCCGTGAATCGTTCGATCGGCGGGAAACATGAAGCAATGCTAACCAATCAGTCAATTTCACGTGCTCGTTCGCTGAGCCCGAGCGCTCGCGGTAATTATTCATACCGGGCCCGTTTATCGTTGTCACCTCGCAATCGTACCGGACCATCGTCGGGCGGCACATCTGCATCCACCCCATTGGTACCGGGCACCGTGCCGCTTCATAATCCCGCAGGCCGCAAAACCTGGACGGTGGATCCGAAATCAATAAACAACGGTTGGAAATATTTTGTCAATTTCCGGAATCTTTCCATTTACTCTCAAATAATCTCGATGATGACGGTCTGGCCGCGCCCGCTCTCGGGGGAGACTTTTACCCGCACGGGCAGAGAGCCGCAAAGAGGAGTTTGCCATCTGTATGTTGCCATCCCTGCCATCCGCCGGTCCTCTGGTGGAACACATTGCCGCACCAGGGGCAGGGCTGTGCTCGAAAATCCAATCAGAACAATATTGATCCTTATGAAAAAATATTGCTCATGAATTATTTACGCACACTGCCTTAGCTAGCTGAAGGGGTTGGGTAGGAGGTAGGTGGAGTGGAGGTAAGCTACAGGGAGTGCCCGTGTGGAAGGGCAAACGGTGGTGACGGTGGGTGGGAGACGCTGAAGAGGCGCCAGCATGATCCTCTTTTGTTATGCTCGCTGCAGGATTTCCTCATACCATTTGGGCCCGCCCGTGTGTATGTGTGTCAAGTTGACAAGCCAGTTACACACACACACACACCCACACACACGCAAGCACGGAGATATACATGCGAGTGCGCTACTTGGCAAGGATCGTTAGCTGCCGGGTACTGATTGCTTGTAGCGAATGCTTATGATACATTTGGGAGCAAAAATGGTACCATGTTTGCGGAACGTTCCACGTTTGACATTGAGCTTTTTTTTTGTTTCAACGGCATCAGCATCAGCAAAACAGTATTTGGGCAAATTTCCCATGATTTTATCCTTCCCACTAACTGAATGCTATGATGTGGGTGAACGTTTTCCGTGCCGGCTAATTGATTGGGTCAGGTCGCTTTTGCTGATAATTTAGATTGATAGAGTTGATGCGTTTCGCAGTGCTCGTCGTGCATTATCATTGTTATGTATGGACAATTCAAAACATGCGATTGTTTTAGTGAAGTGAATCAATAATAATTTCATAAACCAAACATTAATTAGCCAATTTCGGAATTTATCAAACGTACTTCATGAAGCTGCGATCGTTTAATCGCATCCGAAATCGTAAGTAGCATTTTAAAAAAGTTATATGAACTTAAGCGTTGAGCAGGTTTTTGATATTTTAATTGTATTAAATTTAATTTAATTGAGGTAAGTTGATATTTTAATTGTAATACTTCCGATTTCATGTATGTAATTTGATCACATATTATTTTCAGTGAAGTTGTATTTAGGTGGTGGGCGGCTCGGTGACCGTGTGATAATCGAATAGTCCTGTCACAAGGTGCGACGCTAAGTACTCAAAGAAAAAGATGTTGAAGTAAAATCGATTTATTTTTTTTTATTTTATCGGGCGCTACAACCGCTTCGCGGTCTTCGCCTGCTGCAACAAACTCGTTTCGGAGCTCACGGTCTCGCGCCGTCGTCTGCCAATCCGTTATCCCGGCTTTGATGGCGGACGCCTCAACGCCATCTTCCCACCTCAGCTTAGGCTTACCACGCCTCCTCTGTCCATGTGAACGGCCTAAGGGGACTTTACGGGTTGGGTCGTCCGGGTCCATGCGTTTAACATGATCAGCCCACCGGAACAAGGCGAGCTTAATCTGCTGCACAACGGAGAGATCGTTGTAAAGCTCGTACAGTTTGTCGTTGTATCGGCTCCTCCATTGTCCCTCCTCACGTATTGGACAAAAATCCTTCTGAGCATCTTCCTCTCGAACGCGGCTAAGAGAGTTTCATCAGTTTTGGACATAGTCCGTGTCTCAGAGGCATACGTGAGTACTGGAACTATATAGGAGCGCAATAGTTCCAGCTTCGTCCGTCGCGACAGGTTTTGTGAGGTGAAATGCTAAAAATCTATTTATATTTAACTTTTATATTTTACTTTTTGTTACCAGCACAATTCAGATTTAGATACGATTTGTGTTTTCAAAAGAACACCAATATAGGAGTTTCCGTAAGGTTTATTGTTTTTTATGAAAAAAAAAATTTGAGAAATTTTAAATCATGGAAAAATTAAAAAAAATTACATTGAAATTAGGTAAGAGTTTTATTCTTTAAAATAATAAATTTAAATTTAATGTTTGGTTTTGAACATAAAAACGCTAAACAATGTGTGAAGACTGTCTTGTATGTAACTTTGAGGTTGCTTTAATCCAACTCTTGCTGTTTTGATGAGAAAAAATCAATAATTCCTGGTAAAAACGTTTTGAAGGTTATTATTTTCGATAAAAACGTTTTGAAGGTAAATTATTTTGCTACAAAAAAAAACCAAACATACCGTATCAAAGAGCTCCACAGGTTTTATACGTCAATGAAACGGCAATAAGCTGTACAGTAATGATTATTACTTCTTAAATTTTGTACATAAAAAATCATCAAACTCAAACAATTCAGCCGGTCCTACATATTTATGGTAGCATTAAAAGGATTAAATTACCCCTCTCCTTGCTGCAGCCGTGGAAGAAAGTCTAATACCACATGTTAAAAAAACGCCGAAAACAAACCGACCGGAGAAACACACCCACCGCGTGGGATACTTGATAACATCATGTCAAACAGTGCGCCTTTGCTTTTGTCTGCCGTCACTCATTTAATTCCGCTACAAGTTACGAAGACAATTTGTCATTTTGTCACCGTTGGGGGGAACCGACTCGTTGTTTTTGTGTGGCGGTCCTGCCCTACGCCAAGCACCGTACCAGCCACCACCCGGTCTGCAGCTCCCCCTCTCCTGCCGCTGTTGATAATCATTGCCACTTTAGGTTCCGGTTCCGGTGGGCGGGATGCGAGGGAGCGGCCGTGTTACCGTGGGCGCCCCGCTAGTGTAGAAAGGGATCGCTTCCGTCAAGCGACTTCAACTCTTTTGCGACTCACTTCATGCTCACGTTCGGTTTGCGATACGGATGGCAGGAAGGCGTGCCTTTTAAAGTGGTTGGTAGGCGCGCGTCCATTCCCATTGCCATGGGCGAGCGAAGAAGAAATGTCTCTTTCCCTTCTTGAAATTGGGTCGGCAGATTATCTTTACGCGTCAAGCATCACTCAAGCCGCCGGCAAACGGGAGGGATGATTTATTAAGCCACAAAAACTGGCTCCCGTTTTCGTCCCGACCGCGGAAATGAGGTTCGGCAAGCCGGGGTGGAACCTCTTTTTTTCGCTCGCTTTACAGCAACGCAAAAAGGAAATTACGTCCATGGGAAAAAGGTTCGGCATATCTTTTCTCTCTTTTTTTTTGTGTGTGTGTGTGATCCTCCTCCTGTGCCGTGTCATGGCACGCTCGTTACAAAGCCAAAACCTTTACTGTGTGGTTTTTCTACCGACGATGCTTCGATGTATTTTTTGTGGTGTGCAGGACCACTGATTTCAGCAGGAACGCAGGTAAGCGTGGAAAAAGAGGATCGTCTTCGTCAACTTTTTCCGGCTCCCCCTTCTCCCCCTTCCTCTCCCGCCCAAAACCGTTGACGGTCGGTTGACGCTGGAATGTGTCACCGTGGGACGCTGGGCCGGGCAAAAGTTCGAATGCGGTTTCATTAATTTCGGTCATAAAATTCAATTAAATGTATGATTAATGCCTATCCCTCGTCACCTTCTGGGGGAGGCTATAGACGGAAGAAAAAAAAACTGTATGTACATACGCGCAGCTCCATCATTGGCACTAAATATATAAAAAAGAACCCTTTTATGCTTTTGACGGGTTGAAGTATGCGTTTGTAAAAAAAAAAGAATGGAAGTAGGATGAACGTGCGTAAATAAATATGCCACCTTTGGTGACCCTTATTAACATCAGCTCGTTTCGGGGACGTGTAAAGCCCTCGACTGCGCTAGCACACATAAAGCATTCATTTATTTTCCACTTTGTCATGGAGCTATTCGATTCGATCTCGAATCGAAATATACGTGGATTTAAAGCTGATGTTTAAGTCAAATTAAAAACGATTCCTTTCCGTTCCCGGGCTCGATTTGTTGCTGCTTTCTTTCGGTCAAGTTTTTTGTTTGCCTTCGTACTTACAATTTAATTCCTCCGATGCAAAGCAATCGCTTATAAAATCAACGAACAAACAAGACCTTTTGTAAGCAAATGTAAGCGTCCCACAGGCCGGGTTCAGCGTCAACGATAATAAATCACAAATTCGTTTACGACATAGTTCTTATTCGCTCATCAAACAACCGACGGTGGAGTTAAGCCTTTTTTTATGTGCCTCTGGAAGACGGCAAACACTTTCCACCGGACATGCCGAGGACGAGGATGGCACATACTCACATGTACATGTGCGCGATACACATCGTTTGACGGATGGCAAATGTGACAAGTTAGCCCCGGAACGGAGGATAAATCGAGCCGACAAGAAAATAAATATCGTCTCATGTATAACAAAAAAACTGCAGAAAACCGACCGTTTCCCAGTTACGAGTTAACCGACTTGCAGCCGTCCATCGTCTGCGCTGTAGCGGTTGCCTTCTTACTTTGACGTCCAAAAGAGCGGCAAGAGAACGGCCAATTGACACCACCTCTCCACGGGCTCGGGAAAAACCGGATGACGGATGGGTTGTTGACTTTTCGGCCACCGGTTTACCGAGACGTTCTAGTGCTTCCGAGCCCGTTCTTCCGGTGTACCTTGCAAGGGGCGGGAAAATATTTGAGTTTCGGACTGAGCAAACTGGATCAGTCTGGCAGGTGGTAGCACTATTTACGGTACGGTAGCATACCCTTACCCTTTTCTCTGACTTTCTTCGTGAGAACCGTAACCGCACTCATGATTCATAAATCTTGACATTTTTCTTAACGTCCAGTGGCGCTTAGCCACTGGTGGAGCTATCTTACCGAAACCAAAGTTGGGTTTTGTGTGTCCGGTTTGTTCATCTTCACAGACATCGCCCCACAGGCTTAAGACACGGAAGGGAAGGTGAACTGTAACCGGGAAATAATATTATGTTTGATTGCGCTCCACCGTACCGTGACGGAAAAGGCAAATGGATTCCTTGCTGGGCCCCCGTAGAAATTGTTAGCGTTTATATGTGTTCCATTTGTCATGGGTAGTTGCTCTTTTTTATCGGTAGATCCAAAACAGGCAAAAAAAAACGGAATACTGAAAAGAGTTCTGTACGAAAAATTCGCCAAGAAGGCTGGATTTTCGTAGAGTTGAAGAGACATTTTTATTAGTTAACAATGGGATGTTTAACTCTGACGTATCTCAAACGTCTTTCATTCGTTGGCTGAGTTTTATTTCCACTTCTATTTCCATTACATTTCCCAAACTCCATCTCCAGCATGCCCATTAGGCCAGCCCGAGGAACAGATCCGATCGAGACTGGTCAAAGAACCTTGACAATAGTTCCACGCAATGCTTCGCCTCCGTCTAGCTCGCTCGTATCCGACCCTTTCCAACAGTGATATCCGTTTAGGCAACAGCTATCGCCATTTTCCCAAGCGACCATCAGAGAAGCAGCCAAGGCAAATAGCTGATGATGAAAATCATAAAATACATTTTATATTCCATCGCGTTCCATCCTCCCAGGCAGCACAGTTCGAAGGCAACGCTCCTCAGCTACTGTGCACACGACGGCTTTGGGCGAGCCCGAACGTCACCGTCATCATCCGCCCAGCCCTGCCACCCAACCGCTCTTTCCCACCCGAAAGATCGATTTCCATTGTGGCCGTTCTCGAGGGCAGACATATTGGCGGTTCAGTGTCGCCAAGGCGCAATCCGCCCCGGGGAGCAATTTCGGCTTCGTGCCGGCACGGTTTTGTGTCGGGCGCTCCAGGGAAGTGAGGTTAGTTTATTGGACCCCGTTACGGGTTTGTGGGTTTTCTCCGGGCGCGAAGGACTACGGCTTCCCTTGCTGTAACTGCCGTTCGCTCTCCGTCGCCAGCATTACTTTTTTTTAAGGATGTTTGTTTTGCACGCTGCGCTGTGTTTTGCTTTCTCGCTGCGGAAGGAAAAAGGCTCCAGACGCAAGGGAGCGATGTTGGCGACAGATTTTCTCGGCCGACCCCCGTGTACAATAGGATGGTGCGGGTCAATGGCTCAAGTTTCTGCCTACCGACGGTGCCACGGGGGAAACATGACACAAATCTCACACACAGGCACCGCAGAGGCACAGATTCAAAGATGGTACGAAATCTCAAGGACAAATAGTGGTGGCTACACGTCGTGCAGGAGACGACTATTCATCCGCTCTTTCGGCGATCTCCCTATCTTGCATGCTTGGCGATGGGAAAATTAATCAAAATAAAGATGCTTGCTCGCAAAGCCATCAGTGCCAGCACAGTTTTCCGGCCAGCGGCCGGGATGAACTGGCCTGGCAGTGTGTTCTCCAAACATCTCAATATTTCATCCACCGCGGATGGGTTACGTTCGCCGACGGCACTTACCACACTTCATGTGACGGTGGTTGGAGAAGAGCTTGCGCATAGCATCACACCGTCGCCGCCAGTGCTGCCAGTGGCCAACCGGTCGGCAACACTGGTCGTTGCAAGCAAACAGGCTCGTTCTCGTCCATCATTATTCACGCGATTGTTGTTCATTAGGAACAGAAATTGAATAAACCGGCTGATAAGATGGGGAAGCACTAAAGTGTCAGAGAGCGGATTAGAGCGGTGGCATGAGACATGATGGCGGGAAGACTGGAAAACTCGGGAAATGGGAAATTACTCTGTAACATTCTTCACGCAGCTCTGTGCCGTTTTTTTGCACCACTTTAATTGTTTCTCCGCTGGTAAAATACTGCACCGGTTGATAACGCGCGCGCAATGTAGCCTTAGCCAGGGAGGAAATCGTACGGAAAATTGTACCTCTCCCCCTGCACCCCCGGTCCATCGGTATGGCTTCTGTGGGTACGGGGTTTCATTCTCTCGCCAACCACGAATCGAGCATAATTACGATGAAGCCATACTTTGGAAATAAATTTCAGGAATTTTGCTCCATTTGCTGGAATTTCAGCACGGTTCGCTGGTCGCTAAAGCGTTCTTGAGCAAACTGGAGAAATAAACACTAGCCCGAGGAGCGAAGTGGCGCACTATTGAAAAGTTTCTCCCCTTTCCCACGGCCAAACTGTTATTGTGTTGTGCTGTAAAAGAATAAGAGATAATAAATGGGAAACAATGGCAAACAGGATGCTTTGAGGGAGGGTTGCTTCGGTGTGGTTTGTGAAAATTGAGGGAAGATTTGTTTCAAGTGTTTAATGGCGTGGTGTGTTTGAGGATGAAATTTAATCTGTTGTGTCTTACAAATCTCCAATTCAGTATACAGAAATACTTTTTTTTGTTTGTTACAGAGACTTTGGCCGGCAGGCTAACATTCGCCTCTATACAGAAAAAAAATATTATGAAGTTAATTATTAATTATTATAAAGTAAAAAATAAATTTCAATTTTATACAAATTTATAAAATATATCCCGGAAAGTATTATAAAAATGCAATTATGATTAAATATTCACATGCGTTCAAGCATGAAAAGCCACCCAAAAAGGATGAAGTACGTCACCGATGCCAAACATCAAACCTCGCGACTAGCTCACCCCTACCTATTATCGTTACAATCATTATTATTATGAGCCTGCTTTCACCCCTGAAAGTGAAGTTTGCCTTTCCGGTTTTCGTGCAGCCAATCGTTTCACTAGCGATACGCCGCCACTCCACGAGAACGGCGGACGAACATAACACATCGATAATAATAAAGAAGTTATAATAATAATCCTACCCATAAAAATGCTTTGTTTACAAGTTATGACGTTCGAATCGCCCCGGTTAGCATCGTCTTGCGACGGTCCTCGCTGGGGCATATAAAGCCGTTCGGGGTGTGGCAGCATTTTTCGGCCTTTACCTCGCTGCTACCGGATCGGATAGAGGAGCGTGGTGGTAGAACGATGCTTTCATCCAACTACGAACCACGGCAGGGTACCGTATAAACGAGTCCCGGGAAACAGCTGTTGGGAAAAGGTGGAAGGGCGCGGAAAGGGATGGGATGCGTCTTACGGACCGCTTTTGGGCGAGGATAAGACAAAGTCAACCCGTCACAAACGGTGGCCAGATATCGTTATCGTTTATCTTGAAATTAATTGTGTTATTGAACTACATAATGATAATGGTTAGCTTTCTGATACAAATCGGTGGGTCTCCTTTCGGAGTCCCATTACATCAATATTGACGATCGATTATCTGAGCAGGTAGCGGGTTTTGGTGTTTGAGATGAAGATATGCAGAACTGGATGGTCAATAGAAGACAGTAAGAGATAACAGTGTTACACTTATTAAAAAGAGAATAACAGAGAAGGTCTGTCGGTAAAATGAAGCAAAAATATGCATGAGGTAAAAACGTAATAGATGTAAAAAATAAGTAACTAATCTTCTTAATTATTTTAACTTAGCTATATTCACTCACAAAACGGAGCTCCTTTCATTGAAATTGTAAAATGAGTGCAATGCGTTCAAACATTATTGTAAACCGCGGAAACAACTATAATGCGCCCGCAAAAGCAAACCCTCTCGTTTCGCTACAATTCCTGCCTGTCCAGCGCACTGTAAGTGAACAATTTCGCATTTCACTCTAGTGCGCCTCGGTAAACGTTGTAAATACTTTCCAATTCCGGGAAAAAGTTGCTCCCAACACG
Source organism: Anopheles epiroticus (assembly GCA_000349105.1). Lineage (NCBI taxonomy): Eukaryota > Metazoa > Arthropoda > Insecta > Diptera > Culicidae > Anopheles > Anopheles epiroticus. Next base: position 515,491 of record KB670391.1, on the reverse strand, counting down.
TGAAAACGCTTTATGCGACCCATCGGCTCCGGGACCGATGCAACATTGCCGCTCTGTTTGCGGTAAACTTGAAACATGTTGTGTTGTGTACGCTCTGCTTGGTTCTTTGCCAATGCAAACCACGCTGGGTAGACATACAAACACAGCGAAACATGGATTGTGTATGTACGAAGGAGAAAGAGAGAGAGAGAGAGAGAGAGAGAGTGAGATAGAGAGAGAGAGAGTGATAGAGAGAAACATATCGAGCGAGATGCTGCATGCGTTTGTGTGAGTGGCGCTGGGATAGGAGCACACGGGCTGGAGTCGAGAAAAAATCAATAAATATAAATATTAAATGAACGCTTTATTATTTTGCATGGACGCACCATTTTCTTTTCACGCGCCCACTCGCACGCTCCGCGTCCTGCTACATTCATTTTGGCGCAGTTTGCCGCTGGTGAGAACGATGAAGCTTTCAACGGGGAAGGGAGCGCAGGGAAATGGGACATGGGTGGGGAAAACGCCCGGGAGGAATGGGCGCAACGAAACGAGCAACAGCCGCAGAACATATTTCCTTTACCGTACGCCTACCGGGGGGAGGGGGAGGGGGAGGGGGGAGGTTGCCTTCTGCACTGTTTTCCCGCCCACTACGCAGATCGAGTGGGTGCTTTAATCGTAAGAGAGAGAGAGTGAAAGAGAGTGGAAAAGTGGGAGCGAGTTATCGGTGCAAAAAGATAGCAGACAAAAAGAAAACACGACGAAGAGTGCTCTGGATGCTCTTTTGCTTGTACCTCCACTATGATCACCCGCCATGGCACCCTTAGGGAAATGTGCTGCCAGCAAAAGTGCCGTACGATGGCTCGAGATTCCCCGGTCCGCCTGGGAAAGTATGCAGAAAAGCGACAGTAAAAACGAACAAAAAAAAAAACTCAACGGGGAAGGAAAATAAAACCAATACGATGGGTTGTTTATTGGTCGGAGTCGGGATGGTAAGTGAATTGGGGGGAGCCAAATAAACACACTACAGGTGAGTATCTCACCTGGTTGGGGTCGAGTCTGAGTAGTTCTAGTGGAAAGTTGCTGTTGCTTGTTAGGTGGAGAGGAGGAGAGAGTGGGGGGGGGGGGTAAACGAGTGTTCAGAAAATTGCCACCCTTTCTTTCTTTCACATATACTACACTTTTGCAACGCAGCTGCAACTGTTGGCTTGATTTGCATAATAAATTATGCCACTCCTTTCCGCACGGAGAGATGGAAGAGGTTTTGTTTGTGTTGCGTTTCCCATGCAGATATTAATCCTTTTGCGAAGGAGGAACTTTAAAACGTTACATTATGTACGCATTTTTCTGTTTGGTTTTACATTGTCAATACGCACCCATGCTAGGTATAAATGCACGCGTAACTGTTGCATTCCCTAACAGATAGCTTATTGTGCAGCTGATGAATCTTTTCATACATTTAAAATGCTCTTTATTCAATCGCTTGATCAAAGGGTCAAATCCATCCAGCTATCGTTTTGAAAAAATGTGAAATAAATCGAATGTTTTTGATGCATTTTTGGCCACTCGGTTACGATTTCGCTTAATATTTTTAACAGAACAAACTACCTCAATATACCTAACCAGTGGCTCGTTTTTGTTAAATAGTTTGGGTCAAATCTATGAAAGAATTTATATTTTTCCAGTTTTTGACAACCATTTCAAATGTATGGTCGTTACAATATGAGACGAACATCAGAAGCGTGTTTTTGTTTTTCACTAGTGTCCCTGGTGACAGCTAGTGAAAGCTGACCCAAAAATGATGGGTCTTCACGTTCAATCATCGTACTTTTTTGCTTAATTTTGATTATTTTAAAGCTTTACGTTTTAATTATTTTGTCGATGGAACCATTCTAATTGCCCTTTTATGGTGAGACTAAAATTAACATTCAATAAGGTTTGGCCATTACTACCGAATAAAAAAAAAACTATGGAAAGCTTTCTTTTACGCATAGTAAGGTTTAGCTGGTGTCAAACATGATAATGCTAACGAATTGTCCACTATGTTATGTTGAGCTCCTCTTCTGTTGAGTTTGTTTCAACAACATAAAACCCTTCTTTGCGTAAGACTTCTTTACTTTAACAATAGAAAATTAAGTAAGGTTAAGATTTGTTTAAATTCTGTTTGGTATTCCAACAGGAAACGGTTGTACAAAGTACACGTAAAAACCAGTTTATTCAAGTTGTGAGAAAATTGTTACTTAGAATTGTAAGTTGTAGTTGTAAAAGTTGTATGAAAATGAAAACTTTTTTAATACTAATGTTGCAATGAGCATGCATAGTTTACTTTCATAAATCGAATATTTTACTTTAGTCAAATATAAGACTTCCCTCAAAAAAATGAAATACAAAGAAAAAGCGTAAAAAAGGCATCCTTACGTAAAACAGTCTTTCTTTTGTAAAAACCCCCATTGTATGCTCGCCGGCTACCATCGCACCCTTGCGCAAATGAAATACTGAGCGCACCAGATCCAATTATTTGGCTGCAGAAGCTTGGGTACATTTCTAAATTATACCACCGGAGGCTCACCGAAGAACAGCGCGCCGCTCGCCAGGGAACGTGCCTGAACACTGACACACGGACAACCCGTGCCAAACTATCCATTGCACTTTGTACGGAGGCGCTTGGGAAGTAAAGCTTCTTCAAATATATTATTATGTTTCACCCAGTGCCGCCACAGCTTGTCGTTTGGCATATGGTCTGACAATTCTAAACCCTTCTTTTACCCTGCCAGGACTCGCTCCTCCATCCGGATATTTTCCGACGTCCCTTCGTCTTGATTGCTGCAATTTTCTTCTGCTCACCCGTGCACGGAGCCGTACCAAAGAGAGAGAGAGAGAGATACGTTTGCGTCCGAATTGGTACGAAAGACATATTTTACTGGCCAAAATATGCCGCATTCCGGCAGGAGGAAGAAGTTTTTGCCGCAGAATGTTGACCACGGGCCAATGTGCCGTCCGGTTTTCGCTCGTCGGGACCCGCTGGGCAGCTACGCACGCACATGGGGAGGCTGTCTCTGTTTCGCAACATAAACGTGAGGTTTATAATCAAACGGATGTGCGCCTTCATTTCCGACCGGAGCAAACTTTCTTGTGCCGTCCAACGGTTGGACCGACGCAACGGTGACTGTCCGGCGAGATCGTGTATCATTTGCATAACGAAGGAAGCAGTACCGAACGAGCGATGTTTCAATACCGTACGCCCGAGAGCGCACTCTGCTGCACTACTACTAGGTACACTACTTCGGTACAGACAAAGAGCTGTGTGCTAGTGGGTTTTCGTTGCGTTTGACGTTAGCTTAAGGGTGCACCTGCGGGCGTTAAGGATCTTTCGCTCGCTTCGACCCAGCTGTACTTGCAGTGCATAGAAAGTTGCACACTAATTGAAACTGGCTGCCGGTGAAAGCGAACTCAAATAAATCGCACTTTGCAAACAATGATTGTAACGGTGCAGGAGCGACCACTACCATGCGATGAAACTGTTACTCATTTGTGGCTGGTCCTACAAATTACGCCCGCGTACAAGTCGGCCGAAACCGATGGTGGATCTAAAGTTGTTGGGCAAACTGTCTCAGCTGCGGCGCTTGGCAAGAAGTTGCCATTAAAACGATGGCTTGCGACTGAGCTAGCCGTACGTAAGTAATATCATCCACCCTGCCTGCCAGTGTTCGTGCCTGTCTAATGTCAATCCCTGGCCAGCGCAGTTGAACTAACTTAATGATTAATGATGAGTCCCCGCAAACCGCAACCGGTGGGTCGATGGGTGTCCGTATCCCCGAAATCCTCCCTTGCTTCACGGTAATCCTTTGGACAGGGCGAATGTCCGCTGGATATTTATGTGGCAACAGGCCAGCCGACACCCGAACCAAGGGTGTGTGTGTGTGTGTGTGTGTGTGTGTGTGTGTGTGTGTGTGTGTGTGTGTGTGTGTGTGTTTCGAGGCATTATGGCGTGCCTGGCGCGTGCGTTTCGCGCAAGCAAATTCATTAATTTTGCTCCAGTCGGTTGTCATTCATTGCGGTTCATCGGGGAGATTTATGTGCCCGGTCGGAGCGTTTTGGCAACTCGCTGCGGGGGCAAATTAAACGTTCGTATTCATTGAGCGCAGAAGGGTTATTGCAAGCAAGGGGAGAAAAGTTTTTTTTTATAGAATGTAGGAAAATGTTACATGAAAAGGATGAGGATTAACTTGCTTTACTAATTACGGGAATGTCACAAAGTATTCAAATTCTGGAAAAAAATGTTTGTTCTGTTTATGCATTTGTTAAGTCCGAGAAATATTGATTAAGTTTATTAAAACATTTAATAAAGAAAGCAACAACAAAAAAACGGTCCTGTTCTAGGCGGTATCGCCAGAACACAATTTTTTCCTCTTCGAGTCTCGCCGTGCAGTGCTAAGATTCATAAGCCTAAGTGCTTTCGCTGATAAATCACTTGTAATCTGCTCCAAAAGCTTAAAGTTAGTCCCGGTGACTAACCGTCTTGGCATCGCGCGCTCGACACCGCCGTCGAAGAACAGCCGGAAGTAATGATCAAGTCTTTGATTTATGAAACAATCTATCGCACTTCCACCCGGCTGGTGGCGATAAGATTGTGTGATAAAATTCACACTCGTACATCTCAATTTGCCTCCATCCAACGCACCAACACCATCGCGAGTGGGCATGGCCGCGGTAGCAACGCGTACCACACGCAGGGCAAGGACCGCTGGGAAATTCGCAGCGAGATTTCGACCGACACCGGAAGCTGGCGTCGGATTTAGAGCGATTTTCGAGCCAGGCGACGGTGAGATTGTGCGTAAATTAAATATGTATGATGCGGCGATAAATTTATCGATGGCGTGTACGAACCGTTGCCGCATTAAATGTGCCTGCAGCAGCGAGCCTTTATTGCCCCGGAGGCCCTCGCAGAACCGATTGCGCCATCCCAAAAGCAGCGCCCACTGCTCGAGCGTGCGGGAGTTGCGTATGGCGGGCCAGTCAGGCATGAGTGCTTTTTTGTTCGCACCGCGTTTTGAATCCGGTCGGTCGTGCATTCGTGGCATGAGAGCTGGAGTGCATGCCGAATTATTAGAGCGTTTCACGCACAAATCCACGAATCACAATGGCTGCCGTTTATCCACGGAGTGAGGAAAGTTGGAAAGCTTCATGCTTGAGGGCGAGCATGCAATCGTGCTCCTCTTGAGATTTATCGTTGGCCAGTGATTTTGCTGCCTATGGAAGCGTATATTTGTGGAGCTTAATTTGCTTCAGCGGCGTGGAGCAAACTGCACATCGAGCAGAAAACATCAGTTGACTGGATATTGGGGAAAGCTGTTGAGCTGAAGTGAATGTCAGGTGCTTAGTAATCTCCACACAAAGCATGTTTACGCTTGAATAAATTGAGTGTGAATTTAAAGAGATTTAGTGGATAGAATCAGTGTATATTAAATCAATATTTCAATAACTATACTATGTGTGAAGGATCATATTATGTTGTTGTATAAATTAATAACATGATATGACAATAAAAAAATCAATCGTTGTTGCATTCAGTACTTGATCTATAGAACGTTCTTAACATGTCGCATCATTTGATTTAATTTACTTCAGGAGCAGCATTACAAACCACCAGGCGTCTCCACTGAGTACAGTCCCGTCTTAAGTGGCAAGTATATCTAGTACAACTGCTACTTGCTAAATATCTAGTACAACGAAAAAAAAAAAATCAACATTATTGTTATGTTGAAAACGTTTCAATTACATATGTTGTGGTACATTATACAAATGCATAATTTATTTTGAAAATGGCAGTGACTACCCACATTATAAACCACCATGCGTCTCCATCACGCAAAGCGAGTACTAACTCTTACTTCACGTTATGCTCACGAGTTAAATAACATAGACAATCAATGTATTTTTTCGCCACAGCTGTGCAGTCGAGAAGAGTGGTACACACCTCATGAATAAATCATCATTCCTACCCTAAACCTGCCCTTGTCGTTACGCAGAAATGTTGTTAACCGCAGAGCCCTAGGTCGATCAATGTAGAACGGTGTGTAAGCTCGATTCCATCTGTTTTTTTTTTTTAATTTTATAGCTAAATTCATCATTTGCAACCACCAGTCTAATCATTCCTGCAGGCACAGCTCAACTGTTAGCTTTCCAGAGAAAGTTGTCATTCGGGCATGATCATAAAACAGCTCACCCGGAACATGGCTAAGCAAAAACACCCAGAATGGAAAGCCAGAATCGTACCTCGTTCCGTGTGGAAAAACGCTGGACTTCATCTCAACATTTGGGGGAAGCCACAATCATAACCACGAGAGGAACGTCTTCCGTTCGAAATTTATTGCATTTGATTATGTTAATGAGAATAAATTATTTTTATAATGATTTCTGGGGTGAATCTTACACCAAACGAAGAGTTTGGGTCGTACCAGTTCATTGCACACAGCATCAGCTGGCGATTTTTAATGAAATTGATTAAAGAAGCAAAATTCCAAAATATTAATTCCATTTCTAAACATGGTTTACTATTGATTGGAACGCTGGATGGGATTGAATTATTGTGGCCGATGAAAAATGACTTCATTTAAAACACACCCAACTGGGAAGCGAGACAGACTTAATTTTCTTTTTAAAGCAATCAATCAAACCGAAAGCAATATCGGTTCAAATTATTCATGGATTAGCACATTCTACTACGCACCGCATCAGCTAATGCAAGCTTATCATTTCGCTGATTCACTACACCACAATCCACTGACGATAATCATTGTGAGGATATAAATTTTCCCCGCTCTTCGGATGTCATTGGCACCAAGTTTCGGTGTTCCTTTTTTTTCGGGATCGTCAGGGGCACAGGGCTTACTTTACATTATTCACGAATCTGTAGCTTGAGGCTCAAATTGTGAGTTTGTATTTTTTCTGCACCACAACCCAACGCTGGCGCCCAATAGCCTGTGCAATCTTTAGGCGAAGGGAAATAAGCAGAATGCTTTGCTAGCAGAGAAAGAGAGCGAACGTGAGAGAAGGATGTCGTGTTAAATAAATAGAGAAAGTGTACGAAAGCATGCTTAACGGTAGAAGAGTTGTTGGAAAAATGTTCTAATGAAACTCGAAACCCGGAGACGAAAAAAAAACACACACACACACACAATGAAAGATAACAGCACGGACAAAAGTTTCGATTTTGAGTGGGGCTTCGTCTCCAAGTAGAAGCGAAACGCGGGCTGAATGATTATGATAACTCTCCGTCCGTCCTTGGCCGTGAGGCAGGGTAAATGTTCACTCTCGTACAAGAGCCATTTTGCGAGCCGTACGACGACGCTAGTTAACAGAAATCTAAAAGGCACAGAAAAGAAACAATCAGTATAAATAGCACCCAGGCTGGAACAGGACGGGCGGAAGGACGTGCTCGGGCATATAGTATGAGTTTAGCAGGAGATTCGTTTTCCATGGGAAAACCCGTCGCTCCTTCCCTGTTCACCAGAGCTTTCTGCTGCCCGTGTAAAGCAACGTTTGATGGGACCGAATTTCCTGCACACTTTGATTGCGAACTGTAGCCAAAATTGAGCAACCACACCCATATACCATGAGAGCGTGTTGTCATAACTCGTGAGCACGTCACAGGGATAGATACAGCAAAGCCTTATTCGCATGAACATGCATGCGAGCGTGCGTGTGAGTGATGTGAATTAAGATCAAACAGCTGAAACCGTATAGCAATTGACTCCAAATTGCTGGCAATGATGCGGCAGTGGCAGTGGTAAGGCTAATTAGCGATAATTAAGTGCCAGTATTAAGTTTAATTAGTTTAAGTAGAGCTTTAAGATGAAATATTTATCCTACTGATTTTGAGTACATGTGAGCGATTTGTGTTCCAAAGTTGTTTGATTCTAGAGCTATTTGTTGCTCAATTTTTACAGCCAAATTTGTTAAGCGAAAAGTTGTCCTCAAGAATGTCTCAACTGTAAGACATTTTCTATTTAATAGAAACGATCAGGCCGTATTGCTTAAACTATAAGACAGTTTATGGCAAAAGGAACCCCCATTTAAATGAACAAATTCAGCATCAAATCGGTTTCAAGTTACAGTTCAACTCAAACGCAACGCTGATGAGCACAGTGCTGCCCCTTGCTCCACTCAATTATGCATCGCAAAGTATCAATCGGAGTGCCTCAATTGGTGGGACAAATTATCTGAAACCGTTAACCGATTAAGTATCTAAATAACCCTTGGTAATGCTATTGTGCGTGACTCTTCGGCTCCGGCCGGCACGCGAACTGAAATGAACACCCATTTTGGATGAAAGGATGGAAAAATGAAACCACACCAACAGTCCACCAGACGACGGTGGAGAGGACGGTGGGTAAATTAAAATAAATACTTGCCATCCTGGAGCCACCCAAGATGGATCGGAAGTGAAGCACACGCAGCGAAAGGAACTCCGCAAGAAATAAAGAAGCAGTGGAAAAGTCGCAATCGCACAAGAAGGGCCAATGCGAACCGTTACGCGACAAAACGAAGCCCTTGGCAAGACTCGGGCAAGTGATATTAAGCTGCCGGGTGAGGGTTTTGCATTTTGCCTCAATGCGCGCAATTTTGCCAGAGAGTAAAAAAAAAACATGAAGGACGTAATAAAATCAATTCGATAAGAGGCTTTTCTTCGAAACATTCGCCATTAATTCAATATGAAGCGAGTATGTGCGAGCAAAAGCAATCCGCAATCACACTCCACCCGGGAGGATGGTGCGGGTGGGCAGGAGGAAGTTGGGGAAGGATCGCCACCCACATGACAACCGAAAAATTTGCCCTCATACTGAAGAGGAAAATACACTGAGGACTAAACAGCGCAGGGAAGCAACGCATTAGTCTAGCAATTGTTTGAGCAATGATAATGGAAGGCGAATGATGGCTAGTGGGCAAAATGAATGAACAATAGGAGCAATGTGTGTATGAGTGGTGCGGGTGTGATTTATACTAACGTGTTAGATACTTTATGTCCCAAGATGGTTTGCGATAGAATCATTAGCTTTTCTCTTTCCGGAATTGGTTTTGTACGTACATTTTATGTGCAATACTTTTCTTCTTAGTAAAAGAGTTCCAAAGAAAGAACGATGAGCTTGAAAAAGTATAACAAATTGCAATCATTTTACCTTTTCAGACATAACAAATATTTATTACGAAAAAAAGTCACTGTAAATGGCTTTCGACAACTTCTCATTCTTTGTGCTGCCTTCCGTTGGCGTTTAAACAGTTTCGCGATGTTTAATGGGCAAAAGCTGTTTGTGTACGTTAGCTAGCGCTGGACATGCGGAACAAAATACATCGGGGGATTATATTTTGTTTTATTGTTTTTTGTTTCCTCCGACCGTTCACAAGCAAGCGGACGAAAGGTTGGGAGCGGCATGTCCTGCTGACCATTTAGAGGAACAGGATGGAAACGTTGCTGTGGGGATTTACTTTGCTTCCTTTGTTTCAGAGCTTAGCGAGATTTGGTGGATCCGTTTTTATTAATGATGGCATAGATTTGATCTCGGAAATTGAATTGGAAGACGAATTACAATTTAACGAGATGAGGCTTTCGCTTGTTACGATTAGGTCAGTTGCAGCTGGGCCTTTGCTACCTCTGTGCAAACAGCTTTGTTTCATTTATTCTACACCGCAGAAACGAACTCGTTTTTGTTGAATGTTGATAATAGTATCGTTCGGTTGCGAAGAAGAAACAAACATTCACGGAAGCTTTTGAAGTTATTTCCATTTTCCGAAAAATTAGTATACTGCTAGCCAAAGCTAGCTTACGGGACAGAAAAGCAGGAGCGAAAACAATTTCTAAAGTGCGCTGGCAAGGGAAGGCACCTTCTTAAAAACACAAACACAGCCAGCATACACTCAGCCGCACTCCAAAGGCCTATTCACGCCGCATTTCAAGTGCCAGAACTTGACCTAGGAATTTAGATTGCAAAACTCAACCGTTGCCAAAGGCAGTCCAAGCATTGCGATGCGTATTTGCACTCGTGCCTTTATTTCGAGCTACGAGATACACTTTCCAGAAGCTGGCATACCAAAAAAGCCCCGTGGGTGAAAGGTCGTTCCCGTTGCGGTAAGGTGAAAATGAGAGAAGAAACTGTGGCCTTCGGTATGGTGCTGCAGATGACCTGGACCGTACTGCGGATGGGGATACTGTTGGAAACTAAGTCCAGCTAAGTACGGCGTAGCGTTTGCCAAAATGGAATCCAAGCCAAACTCCTCCACAACAACAGCAAATCCTTGGCCCTGGGAATCCAATTTGAAGACGGGGTGCTGCGCCCACCATGGGCAATAACAAAATACGATATAAAAAAAGAAAAGAAAAAGCAGCTCCCCAGGGCTACTTACGGTCGTTCCGCAAACCGGTGCATCGCCTGCAGCTGGCAGCCTAGCGCCTATGCGGAGCCTCCTTCTGAAGGAAGGCGGCACCTTTGGCACCTTCGTTGAATGGCGCCGTTCTCAGAGCCGTCGCGTCAACGCGTTCTCTACTGCAGGTGGAATCGAGGGGGGGATGGCGCTCTACCAGAACACGTACACACACACACACACACACACACTCAGCACAGTCGTTCCTGGGATCGTGAACGGGAGATATTGTTGTGTAATCTCTGTCAAGCTCCGAGCTCCTTTCCTCGGGATCCGGTCGCAACACAACTTCAACACCTTTATGCCGGTAAATCACGTCACCCCGACTACGGCTTACACACACGCGCGCACACCCACAAACACAGCCGCCCGGCTAAGGTAGGCATCGGCAACGAATGGAATCGATGGGACGAACACTGCGCGACACCGGTAACTATGATGACGATGACATGCAATGAGCGACAGTAGCTGCTCTAGTTATTATTCTTCAAGCACCTTTCACCGCTGGGTAGTAGACGCTTGCCCTTAATCCTTGCGTGATCCATCGGCCACCAGCATACGGGATGGGGTTACAACCGTTGCCCCTTTTTTTATATTACGCACTTGGAAGAAAGAATGCACACGAAAAACACCAACGAGCACACGCGCGTACGCACACTACACTCGCGTAAATTGTACACCGATAATGACACATGAACACACACACATACACCTATCCACTGCTCTATTGGAAGGCGATAGAGCGAGTGAGCCGAGAGTAGCGGAGAGAGCGTGAGGGTAAGTATTGTTGCCGTAGCAACACCTCCGTTTGAATTGTTTCGAACTGTTAAGACGTTGACACTTTCTAATGCAAATTTTCGATTATCTCATCCTTTTTTCTTTAGGGGATGAGTGAGCGTGAGCGCCTTGCTATGCTTACATTATTAGGATAATATTATTACAGAATGATCAATTCCCTTTTGTAAGTTACGGACTATCCGCTATCAATTCAACTGCAATCGGAAGGAAAGCTGTAGTAATTTGCGGGTAGCGGGTCTAATAATTCCGTTTGCATACGCTACTTCGAGTTGCGGGGTGAGCTTACTACCTAGCTTATCGCAATCTTAACGCTGGCATGGCACAGGAAGAAGAGCGACTAGTAGCTGCGCTCGGTATCAATGCTATCCTGCGACAAGACGGCCGACCGTTGCACTAAAACACTGACCAGTACTGTCTCTTCGTCGATACAGTGCATCGTCGATGTGGCACATCAGCGAAGGACACCTCGTATCTCACCTCGGCATCGAACCGAATTTGCTATGTTGCTGCTTTTTTGCCATGCCAAAGTGTTTCTGCGCTTGTGGTTTTGTTTTGTCTATCTGCCTTCTTTTAATTTACTTTATTCTAGCGCTGCACGAAACGTTGAATCGGAGGATTAGCACGCTCGTTTCGGTTGCTGCTTAGCTGCCACTGCTTTACGACGGTCGTACGGGGCGTCGGGCGACGCCGTGAATCACGATCCAATTGACTGTCATCTGTAGGAAAAGGAGAATGAAAGAGAAATCGATTAAGTAAGGGAGAGTGGGACGTGTTTGAGGGTCATTAAATAGAAGAACATTTGTGTGACAGCCCAGCTCCTGTTTAATTCATAGAATGGATAACATAGTTAGTGTACACATAATAAATTAATGTTCTTTGCATAGGTCCTTGCCATCTACAGCGATTATAAAGATGTTGAAACGAATCGGTCATATGGAAATTGAAGGTTTTTATTAAAGAGGGTTAAGTTAGCAAGTTTTAAGTTGTTCCAGGAGTTTTAAATTTGTTTGAGGGTTTAGTTATAAACACAATTAATATTTTTTTACATTTTTGAGCTCAATAAGTCAGAAATGCTTTCGTTGTATCGTCTCTCTTTTATTTTTCTGATACCTCTTACTTCAACTTCAACACTCTTCCGTATTCCTTTTTGATTTATTTCATTTTTGAAAATTTCACACCTTTTCCAAGCGCCGTGCGTGTAGTGAAACAATTAGCACTGTCTTATAATGAACCCATAAAACAAAACACACGCTACAAACAAAGGACACAACAGGAAGCACCTAACGGAACGGTTCCCGTTTTGGCACCGGCAGCGGCACTCAATCTGCTGACACACTCACTAACGGGTGTCATTATCGTACAAAATAATCCGCCCTAATCCAGCAACCGGTGGCAACAACGGAACCGAATCGATTCACCGCTACCATTCACTCTCTTTCCTCTCTCTTTCTCTCTCTCCCTCTGCTTTCGTTTGGTGAAGTGATCGTTCCATAGCCATGCTGCTATAGCAATATTTTGCTTTGGCCATAATCCGTAAAAACTACAATTCCATATCGTTATCCCCCGGGAGGGAGGTTAGCCCATATGCTAACGTGAATGCAAGGGGTGGAGGAACTAAGGTGAAGCTTCTTACCGCAGCAAAATCTCTCGCTTTGAATGGTGTTAAAACCAAACGCCACGCTCCTGCTAAAGTATACCGATACCGGTTGACGGGGTACGGGTGTCATCCGTCGGTGGCCCGGACTGTTCGGACTTTGACGACTATGTTTAAAGCTTGTTTACATTACCTTACACACTGCCCCAGCCCCTTCCTTCCATTTTTATCAGCTACCGTTATGTCGACGTACGTTGGCCCGCATAAATTTGAGCATGTTAGCAAGCAAAAAAAAAGAGCTTATGCTTTTTCGCTGACGTAAAGAAACAAAGTCTGGCGAAGTGTCGTTTCACTGGTAGTGGTGAATGTGTGTAAGATTTCGTTACATTAGGGTATTGGTTTTAAACTTTGTTTTTTGTTTGTAAAAAATATGCAAAAGCGCAAAACTCTTTATTGCCAATTATTCCAAGCTACGGCAGAGAAACGCCATCGCAGCATCTTTGTGTGAGTATACAAATTAGAAACAAGTATCTGTGTTTTTTTTTCTCACACAAATTGGTTCATTTCCAGAAACCGATACAAACCACTGCTGCGGCTGTTGGTGATGATGATTGTGTGAACACATTTTGTGCAAAACAGACTTTCAGGTGGTAAGAAGTAGCAGATGTCACACCTCCGCTAAATTTGCAATAGTTCGATTGGATTACGCACGGGCAAAGGGACATTACCGGCGAAGCTTTACAGAAAACGAAACTCCAATCAACCTTCTTGCCATCGCTCGGAAGCCACTCATTTCACCCTCAAAAATGTTTCATTACAACTACCAACTCTCCCCAATGTTTTCCCTCTCCAACAGTTCCCAGGGGCCATTGTGCTTTCAAAATCAAAACGTTGTTCAGATAGCACGGTTGTGGTGCGTTTGCGCTTTTGGGAGGGGAGAAAAATATACCGCACACTGGCACACTCCCACCGAGCAAACAGCAGCACACACGAGCTCACACTCAGCAGCCGGAGCGGTCTACACTTGTCACCGGTTCTCGTACAGGCCGCACTTGTGTTTGTGCTCTGTTCGTGCGTGAATGCAAAAACCCCACAAAACAATCCCTTTGGGGAGGGGAGGGCACGGCAAAGCTCCGCTATAGCGCGGGACGGGACAAGCGTACATGTTTATTTTAACGAGCTCTATCGGTTTGAAGGGAAGAATTCCACGCTGGGCTCGGGAGTTGCTGTTGATTTTAGCTTCCGTTTTTGTTGTCGTCTCTTTCCCTTTCTTAGCATTCCCACCGTTCGCTGGATGGATCCACTTATTAAGAACAAAACAATAGCTTCCCGGTTTCCAGCATCCCCATCCGGTAGGTGGTAGCGGTGGTTGGATTATCGCGCGAAACGCACGTCTATTCCGCGACTTCCTGTTTAAGTAACCGCTCGGGCGCAAGCTTAACAAAATAACGCGAGTGGTGCTTCTTTTTTCTGCTAGTTAAATTTTCGTTTGTCCTGTTCTTCACCCTCGGCAGGAAAATGATGTGTCGTCGTGTATTTTTTTGTCGTTCTCTGCTCCGCTTTTCCTTTCTTCCCCGTTGTGAATGGCACACATTTCGCAAATAGGCGACGAAAGCTTACCCTAAATACACCACGGCGGGTTTATTTCGTGACGGGGGTAAAAACTTTTACCAGCCAAACAACTTTTCCTTAAGTTGTGCGTTTCTCACACGGGTGAGTGAAGGGGAAAAGAGGCTAAAGGTAAAAGTTCTCACACGGCGCACCACGTACACGCACACAAAAACTGCATATAGGCACATTCATAGGCACTGGGAAGGCGATTTTCTTCTTCTGCTGCTCATGCCCCCACCCCCAGGGCTCGTGCTATTAACATAACAAAGTGAAACAGAATAACCATTCCTTGCCTGTCATGATCTGTGCGGAAGGGAGTTGGGGATGTGAAGCGTTTGCAATAGGAAAGAAAAAAAAAACTCCCTGAAATTCGAACCTCTACTTACACACCCGCTCTTACACCACTCTTTATCATCGTTTGCCGTGCCTGTGTCTCTCATTTCACAAGCACCGCTTGCGATGTGCTGATGCGCTGATGAAGGCAGAAGCGTACCACGGTTGGAAAAACAGGCAACCCGAGCACAGCGACGCGGGCGAAACCGCGCGAAAGCGTTACGGCAAAACGATAAGGCAAACTTGATTATCGCTACCGTGGTATGAAATTTTAAGACGCACGACGCGAAGCCAGCCGCGAAGGCACAACTGTTGTTTCGTTTGCCATCGAAACCCGTAAGGGAGGGAAAACCATCGAGTGGGGGCAGGGGGTGTCCAGGCGGCAGGAAGCCGATTCCTGCTTGTTTTCCAGTTTTACATCCGCGAGCCGCAGGAAAACAAAGTTTCGCGTGGCAATTGTGAATTACTGCAAACTTTTGCAAATGTACTTATTTTGTTGGCTTTCCTCAAATGGCAAAACAATTTCGCCGCTTTCGGCTTGTGCTGGAAAATGGGGCCCATCGGTTGGGGGCGCACGGTGGAACGCGCGTAAGTTGATCACTTTTAACAAAACCGATGAGCTTACGGGTTGGCTTTTAGATGTTACAGTGAGTGGGGAGGGTGGCAGGGGCAGTGGTGGAGTGTTGTATAAACGTGATTTTTATGTACTATTTTTGAATGCATGTATATAATGTTAGTTAGAACTTTATGCAGAAAACGTAAGTATATTTCATGCTGAGTAATTGTTTGAGTTGAGCATGAAAATTATTTAAAATATGCTATGCTAAGTAAAATGGAATATTTCCATGCAAATTGATGATAAACATTTGTCAAATTTAATACAAAACTAAAGCCAGTACGATGGTAAATAGTTTTTAATTAAAACTTTTGCTGCTCCTGTACAAAACCGTTCGCTTGCAGCAATTTTGTTTTGATTTCCTTTCTTATCCTCCATCTGCAGCCGTTCCCAACGTGGCTTTGATTAAATCATAGCGATTAGTTAATGCACATACACACTCAACCCTGATTGCAGAAAAAAAAGAAACCCGAACTGCAACCTGGCGCCCTACTTTCGCCAGACTGCAGCGTTGCACCACACATCACCACACATCAATATCCTCGCGCACTATCAAGATCCTGTGCAGCAGTAAAATACATGCAAAAAGGGTTGCTCCACTACTGTCGGTTGGTGGAATTGTTCGTTCGCTTGTTTTTTTTTTGTTTCTTCACTTTTCTCACTCGTCTTGCTCTCCCTTTTCCATCGCTTCTGCACTGCACCAAACGGGGATTGCCGTAGAAAAAATGCCTGCTCCCACCCCCTCCCCCCCCCGCCTTAGAACTCTGGCATGGTATGGCGGTTTCTGAACCTCACGATGCACCCGGGGACGGTGCAAGTTGAAGACAAAAAATGCTATCACCCTCCTTCCCCGAGACACACACACACACACACAAACACAAACACACAGGTCCGTAGAAGCGTTCCTTTCATAAACCTTTTCACCCAGCTCGAGCACCCACTTGATTTCCAGCTGCCGGTCTCTTGTCTGCTTAAAATGAGTGAAATTAAATTATACACTCGTCCAGGCAGCTGGCCAGGGTGTTTGCTGGCGGGCGCGGACGATGGAAATCTTTGTGCGGTCGTTTATACATCCATGCAATCTTTTTTATTTTTTTATTTCTTGCTCTCTGTCGCTTTATTTCGCTGAGCGGCAACTCGTTCACGTATCGGTTGGCCTGGGCGGTGCATACAGCATCGACGAAAGTCGATCAATCATCGAGAGGGATATTATGTTATCGAGAGACGCTACCGGCGAAGCGACCTGATCGACCGTTTGAAAGCGATACTCATCGAGTGGTTTGAATGGTGAGCGATAAGAGGGAAGCACAGCCACACACTACACACACACAAAATATGATTTCATGTAACTTCATGATTTGAAATAAATGACTTGAGGTTCATGGGTTGGAATTGAATTTGAAACTTAAATTGCGAGCTTGGTGTGGAGTGCCTGGTAACAAATTGACACTCTGACGCGCTGTGCAGCACGCACTTCATATTTAACAGCAAGTATACGGGGCCCGTTAGAATGGAGTTTTGTGAAAGTTTTGCCGCGGTTTGGGTCTGCTTTTTGCAATGAAGCAAAGCATAATAATGCAAACAATTTTATGGGGGAAACAGCCACAATTAACACAACTGCAAACAGTGCTCAGCGTGCGTTTGCTTCGCATCGTTTAAGCCCATCATTAGGTGAGGGAGAAAAGCGCAAAGCGAACCTACAAGCTTAATTTCCAGCTCGCTCACGGCTATTCGCTGCTTAGGAACTCGAGCCGCGATAAAAATGATCGTTTTATTGAAGCTCCCACTTGAACGGGGCGTGCTGCTGCTACGGAGACACTTTTAACATTCAGCGTCGTGGCTGACTTGCGAACCGACCGATTAAAACGATACCCCGGAACAGTGTTGGAACAAGAAAAAGTTTCTCCTTTCTATCCTGCTTGTTTTTTACAGCATTCGGGTGTGTGTGTGTGTGTTTGTTTCAGTCTAGTTTATTCGCTTCTGCACTTTTTACTGTTCCTCTTCACCACTTCACCACCCAGCAAGGGCGGCAGAAACAGCAGCAGAAAAGGAGGGCAGTAAGAAGGACACAGCATCCCGGCAAACGTGAACAACTTTATTTATTCACGCTTCTTCAGTGTGCCTTTCTTAACCCCTCCCCTCACCCCCCCCCCCCTCCTCCTGTCCGGTTTGCCTCTGCAAAATGTTTTTAAATTTTTAATTTTGTGCAAACATTAAGCAGCAGCGAGGCAAACAATCCATCCAGCGCTTTAAGGTTGTTTCGCTTTTACGCCTGCGAATCGGAGGCCGGTGGAGGGGTGCGCGTGGCAAAAGGGCAATCATTATATCCCAGTGCTCGTTGCGTTTGCCCCGCCGTGCGCCATACTCATTATGGTGCGCTGATGTACAACGTCGTTATCATCACAAGTACAGCGATTTATCATTCACCGAAAAACGCGACCCCGCCCGCCATGCCCAGGCCCATGGCAATCGTTTCGCGCTGTCGCGTTCCCGAGCCTTTCGCGTTATGTGCGATTTGTTTCCGTGGCCCGAGAGTGCAACGGACGTGATTAGAGCAATTGCGGCCCGCGAGCCGTCAGCGCGCGATGTCACCCGCTTCACCATCAGCCGACCGCCATCATTATGCAGCGGGAGTTGTTTGAGTTTTATGCACTGCCGGGCGTTGCATCGGGAGCCGCCGCTGCCGCCGCCGCCGTCCTGTCGCCGGTGCTTCAGATGCTTCGAGCTGATTAGTGAAGTTAGCAGCGGGAAGGATGAAACTCATCAAGCGCTAAGCTGCGTATGAAATATGCTGCTTATAAAGGGAGTGTGCTGCAGCTACGCGAGGTCATCTCGCAATCGACGGGCTTGTTAGTGATTCAGAGCACGAATGTCCTGTTTCGGCGAGGACACATGTTTCGCGATTCAGGTTAAAGCAGTGAATGTGATTTGCGTGACGAGATAGTAAAACAGGTTAGGGTGTTATGGAAAGGTAGGCTTCGCAGGCTCTTGTAACAGAGGGAGGTAGAAATTACTTTCTATTTTTAAATAATTGGAAGAAAATTGCAATTTGGTTTCATTATCATAGGTGTTCTAGATGAGCGTGTGCAGCATGGTCTGAATAAAGTATTTGCATCTTCACTTCTTTTTCCCAAACGTTCAAACTCCAAAATTGAGTGAAGATTTAAAAAGCAAAACCAAGCAACGAATCTTTCTTCCTGTCACTGCAGTCCTCACTCAGTGTGACTGCTTTCTGGAGCCCCGTCTATCACACTCCATTGAAACGTCGCATAAATTACAAGCACAAGTCGCAAGATCAAAGGGTTGAAGCCAACGTTGCACCCTCTAACAATAAACAAACCTGACGGGACTCGACGGACGAGACCGTGCCGGAGCTAAGCCTAGTTCAACTGACACTATCACTTCCGACTGGTTGCTGCTGCTGCCACTGCTGCCCTTCTGCTAACAGGTTGGTCTAATCGCTCCACACCGACGCCACCACCAGCTTCCCCGACGGGGCTGGGAAATGGACATGAAATTGATTAATTCCATTACCACAGTATGGTCACAAGGGGCAGGCAGAAGCACAAATGCACGAACAGACCCGTTGACAGGCCCAGCAGAATGGCGTTGTGTTTGGGTTCGCTGTCAAATCCCTTTCTCGTCAGCTAACGAGCGTTCCATTTGACCCTTTCTGGCAAAATAATTCACCAATTCTCCAGCATCGAAAAAGGAATGGAAAAACGGAACACACAATCTGAACATCATTCTTTTCCGCTTAACGTCAACTGTGGGCCAATCGGTGAAGGGTACCGGGTTGAGTCCCATTTTTGTTTTTTGCACAGTGAATTTTGGGTTTTAAATTGTATTTTAATTTGATTGTATATATGGTAGGATTATTGGATTTTAATTAATTACCAGAATGAACGCAGTTGTAAATACATCTCCATTCCGTATGTAATAAATCTGAATGGTGATAAAAATAATATGAGATCGCTTTCATGAATTAAGAATTTGTAGCAAAAACATTCGCAACCAAAGTGACGAAAAATATTAAAATTTTACGCACACAATGCAAATTAAGCTGAATATATGATGTCCTTCCTCCTTTCATTTAAACAAACTTGTACATTCACTCCCAGAACGAATCGTCACAAGATCAAAGTGCACGTGACGCTGGCGTTCCACCGTGCGTTCCACACTCGCCACTGAAGTCCTCTTCGCGGGTCACACCTTCACCAAACAATGCGCTTTGTTTGAGACACCGAGCGTATAAACTTTCCCTGTACTGATGAGCCCTACCCATCCACATCACAGCCATGCTGCTCTGGGTGGCACACACACCAGCGGAAAGCTTCCAAACATTGCCGTGGCCCACTTTCATCTCCGTAGACGTAAAACTGAAGCTGAAACAGAAGGGGACAACTCTTACTCATTGTCGCTCGATTGCCTTTGCCTCGATCGTCCCTCTGGAAAGTGACTTAACTACCAGTCCAATAAACACTCACACCAACGGACTCCTTTCACTCAGCGTGACCTAGACAGTGTGACCTCACATCCCCACACCTAAATCGGGTGAAGCCTCTTGGGGTGCCCAGCCCAGTTCGTACGTCTTAACACGGTTTGGCTGTTCGCACGCTGTCGCACTCGTTCGAGCTCATCCTTGCGCTTCCCAATGATGACGTGGACTGCAGCTGGCACGTCACCGATTCGGCACTGAGGCGCGTCCGACACTGGCAGAGCAGCGTCGGTGCCGCCCTGCTTTGTATCCTTTCATGGCACGACCACAAACACAACCACACAAACACACACATTGACCTAGACACGTGCAACTCGCTCTAGTGGGTCCAAATTTCCCAAGGAAAGTGTCTAATAGAAAGGGACTTGCACTCGAGCGGGACAATAGAAAGGACAAACCCAAAACACCAAACAAGGAAAATGGAGGTTTGATGTACATTAACGTTTTCCACGATGAAACAGTACCAACGCACACATACACACACACACACTCACACAGTTAGAATGTAGCCCAGTGGAGGACGAGCGATGAAGCAATTTCATCACGAGGCGACATTTAAGTCCATAGCACTGGACACAGCCCATCTGCAGCTCGGTAGGACCGATTCGTGCATTGCCAATGCCTAGCTTTTTTTTAAACTCTTTAGATAAGGATTTTTGTCTTACATATTACCATCTGTCGCATCTCACCAAGCTTTGGGAGTTTTTTATACATCTCAGTTTTTCCACTGCAAAACAGTCGCACACTTTTCACACTAAACACTAATCCCAGCGCTCTAGGATGATGCCTCTTACTGTGCCAACACAACGGCAGCAGCAGTAGGGTGGAGTAAACTGCATAGAGCCGTTATTGTTGTCGCTGTTTTTGCCGTTGTGTTGTGGCCCCACTCTGTACATGTACCCGGGGTTTCCTTCGATGGCCTGTGGAATTTCCCCAGCGTGGAAAGCGTTAGGCGTTTTTCGGGCTGCTCCCTACATTTGCCAAACCAAAAATCCGCACCAAACTCAACCCCCATCCGCCATCTCACACACTCCCATCCCACTCCCGTTACCACACGTTGATCCACTATGTCACACACA
Organism: Anopheles epiroticus; assembly: GCA_000349105.1. Taxonomy (NCBI): domain Eukaryota; kingdom Metazoa; phylum Arthropoda; class Insecta; order Diptera; family Culicidae; genus Anopheles; species Anopheles epiroticus. The sequence continues at coordinate 494,567 of KB670391.1, read as the reverse complement.
CACATGCGGGCACGCTCACACACTTACACAAGAGGGACTGCTCTTGCTTTCTCTTTCCCGCAGCGCTGGTGCTCTTGACAGGCGCATCGGCCATACCACGGTTATCTCTTTCGCAGGCTCTGGACTCTCTGTTGTTGCCGTTCTGGGAACACGGCGACAACGGATGACGATGATGGTTGCTGATGCTGCTGATGTCAATGACAATGACGATTTTACGATTTGCGATAGGAAGCTGCTAAGAAGCTGAAAATAATGCTGGGCTGCTTTTCGTTTTCCCATCCTTCCCTGATATTTCTCACTGGTATCTACGAAGATGCGTACATGACCTCTGGCAACGGCTGGATTACATTGGTTTTGGCCGACTCCTTACCCACCTCCCCCCTCCCCTTCCCCTCCTTTTTTGTTCGGGTTTTGTGCGGATTGTCTTACCAAGGAATGTTCCACGCGGATGCTACTTCTGCTATTGCTACTGCTTCTGCTGAGATACCAGATGCTACGGTGCAAGCAACGGCTACTTTGATGCGTTGGTTGTTGGCGGCCACTGCTAACTGCTGCTGCCTACTGTACGCTCGTAATCGCTAGCACCACACGCGTGCAAGGCAAAGGTTCCTTTGCCCGTCGTACGTGTCCCCGTGGCCGTTGTTGTTTCACTCTGCGCGCACTGTTCCACGGTACCCTGCCTTCGGAGGGCGTTTTCCGTTACGATTTTCCGTACATGCCGTTGGCTCAACCAACGAATTACACACGCCACACGAGGTGGACACTCCCGGCGGAAACTAGGGGCCGCTTTGAACCGTTTTGCTCCAGGACCAACGCAGCGTTTCGCAGCGAAGATATCCCGTACGAAAAACCCGGACACCCGTACACTGGCAAGTGCAGAAGCGAGTTCGCCTTTCGGGACAGCCCTGCTTGTTGGGTTTGCTTCCGTTCGTGTTGGCTCGCTGGCAGTCAGGCAGACAGGCAGGCAGGCGTTGCGTTTTTTTTTCTTCTCTTTTCTCTCTGTCCGCTCCCGGTCGTCGCGCCTGGCGCCTGTCGTCTAGGGCGGTGCAGCTTTGGCAGAGGTGAACTTTGGGTTAACAAAAATTATCTAATATTGACAACAAATCGCAATCGGTAACAAACGGTCGAGGCGATTTCATCAATCCGCGGGCTCAAAGGCAACTGGAGATGGCTGAGAAAAGATCAGTGGCTGCGCAACTGCGCAGGTCTGCAGCGGTTCGACGCGCAGCGAGCACGGTCTCCGAAGCACGCGGGTCCAGCCCCGGTCGGTCGGTCGGTCGGTCGGGTTCGGAACGTTCGTTGCTCGTGACGTCCGCCTGCTCGCTCGCACCTTCACGCAGCCTCCCGACGGGTGAGGCTTCACCGTTCGGGCTCGGGATGCTGGTGCCATCTCATCTACGCTCATCCTCTCTCTCTGCTCTCGTTTTCGTGGTCGCTCCAGTTGACGGTGGAAAACTTTATCTCCCGATTTACGCACGCAAAAGCTCACACACTTGAACAGTCTTCATTTTCCCATTCTCTTCGGTCTTTCTCCGGTCTGCTAGGTGAGCGAGTTTTTCCCGCAGTTCGGTCTGCTCCCGTTGGCTCATGAGGGTGAGCTCACAACTGACACACCTTCTCACGTGGCAACGGTTAGCAGCGACAACTCACGCTCACGCTCCCGTCCCTTCGCTTCGCAAACTCTTCTCACTCTCCACACACATACACAAAAGGGAGTGCCCCAAGTGGTTTCCGTCGTTGCGAGATCGGAATCATTCAGGAAGCTGGTACCGTCCGTAGCATCCACGTCACGCCATGGTCCCGGGGTCTGGTGCGGAAGCACACCCAGCATATCTCGCGCGAGAGTACGAATTTCGTTTCACTTCCGATCCGTTCGTTCGTCAACACAACTGGTCTCACTAGGTACCCTCTTGGCTCACGATTGACTCACTGCTAAAGGAGAGGGAGGGGAGAGGGGGGTGGGGCTAGTACGATGGCAGTGTGCGACGGGACGGGACTTTTTACTACCGTGGGAACAACATTGTTTCACGAAAGACAGGCAGCAGTACAGGGCACGGCCATGAGGAAACGCAGCAGTCCTGCTGACGTTTGTGCTTTCCAATGCACTGCAATAATAACCACAACACGGGTGGATGCTGGGCGGATTCGACATTGGCGTGACGTACAATATGCCAAAAACGGGTTCAAATTGGCGCAAGCAGATCTGGCACTTGCTTAATGATGTTTTGCTCGAGCTAACATTATCGGACGGAAAAAGTTAATGAGTTGTAGGGTTCACAGATTGCTGGCCAGGGGGTGGATAAAAAAAAGGTTTATGGTTGTTTTAACAATTACTTGCCAACCATCCGTCCCAGAACTATTGGATTAATTTGCATGCGTTAGTTAGATAGTCCATAATAAATAATAAATAATCATCCCCGTAATAGTAATAGAACATTGTATCCCCGTAATAGTTTTCTTTTTCTTTAACTTCAACTTGCTTCAAGAATGATTCACTACTAACCGTCCTTTTCGTCAGAAGTGGCTAAACGTCAACCAGCAACACCCACGCGTCGAGAAGTTGCTGACGGGTGAAAGTTGATACCGTACCGATGTCCGCATCACATGCCATGTTTTGCGAACGCACAAAACAAACAAACAAAACAAAGACACCGAAAGCATCGAAAGAAAAGGCCCTTGAGAGCTGGTGCAGCTGCTAATGTGGCAAAACAAATAAAAAAAAAAACGCCCGAATTTGTTTGCAGGCGTGAGGTGACGATGATCGTGACAACACGCTGCTCTGTGAGCGTGTTCCGTACGGTCTCGTGAGAATCGAGCGAAGCATGCGAACCGGGCTAGGCACTGATTGTGGTGAGCAAAAGGCTCATCTCCAGGCGAAAGCGCTTCCTCGGAGATTTCTTCGCCAGCACACACGAACGTGGAATTAACTGACTCCACAGATGGGCGCACCGATGGGGTTAAAGCAAAGCGTTCACAGTGCTTGCAAAAGGGGCGATTTTTTTCTTCGTCCAGTTCGTCTGACATAGTGAGAGAAACCGTGAGAAGAGAGGGAGCGAGAGAGATAGATTGTAGCGAGAGAAAGGACACTAATGTATGATAAGATAGGTGGGAATAAACAGCACGAGATAGCACAGCAGTGAATCCGTTATCACATGGCTGAGCTGAACAAACGGGAGGGGGCAGCAGAAAAACGGTTACTGCAATGTTGGGTAAGGTTGGCAGGACATTTTGACCGAAGCAAACAGTGATGGAAAAAATCCCCCCAAAACAAAAAAAAACGACACATACACAGCACTCGCAAATGCTTTGCGTTGTTCGTTCTTGCACACAAAAAACTAAACACAGTGGCAGAACGCTAGCAGGCTCGCGTCAGCTCGAAGGATGTTTGGCGGGGAATGGAGCATACCGTTTGACGATTTTCCTTGCCTATTGGCAGGATCGGTACACATATCGCAGCAATGGTGCACAAAAAACGCTATGGAAGTCGCAAAAGGCCAACCGTTTTCACAGTCGTTCTCGTTTTTCTGGTTGCTGCTGGCTAAGGATGTTCCCACGGGTCACATAAGTAAATGGGCAGCAAAATCAGCACCGGCTGAGCGGGAGGAGGAGGAGAAAAGGTCGTCACAGTTTTTTGACACGATTTTCAAATTGGAAAATGGGTGAAAATGGTGCAGAGCAAAGGAAACTGTAGTACAATCTTCACAAGCCATTCGGAGCACTTTTGCCTGTAAAACAAAGGTGGTGGTAATGACGACAATAGGGAAATAGAGAGACGACGAAAGACACGAGCTGAGGTGTCCAATAGATAACTTCGCAGTCTCTTTGTCCAGGAGAATGTCTACCATCACGGAAGGAGATTTGAAGTGTTGTGTGGGGAAATAACTACCGCATGTAAATAAACGAAAAAGAGTTGAGTGTGAATTGAAAATAGAATTTTAATACTTTATGAAACTTGTTCATAGCATATTCCTAACGTTCAAATTTCAGTTAAATATATATAATATATAATATGCTTTTTTATTACATGCTAGCTAAATAAGTGTTAAGAATCTTTAAGTCTATAAGTAAGATACAAAATCTAAAAACTCAGATACATTATTATTGGCCTCTTTATTTGTTCCATCGCCTCGTTCAAACAGTTGAACCAATCCCGGCAGGGTGGACATTCATCAGCGTGTGACTCGTTTTATTGATTTGCTTCTATCCCCTAGGTTAATCTTCACCCTGATCCGTTATCGATATCGCATCACATCGCTCAAGAGAACACATCCGGCGTTAGAGCATCCAGCGCAACGTCTTCGCGTATCGTTCGTGCCAGTCGCTTCAGCTGCCGCTCCTGGGGAGTGACCGATTTCCGATATCCTTTACAGCGTGTTTTTGGTTCGACCGTGCTGCTTCATCGGCGTCGTGCCGTGCACAAATCAGCACTTTTGTTTGTCCCCACGTAACGCTAGAATGCTCGCAATAAATCATACCGTTAGCTAACTAACTTGCTTCCGTTTCTCGAGCAGTGCAGTAGCAGGAGCCATTGCGATAAGGACTCCACTGATTTGCTTGCTGGGTGATACGATTGTGGCGCATGACGTTGGTGTGCTTAAAGGAAACTACAAAACGCTTGCCCGCTGCTACTTTAAACACTTACCGGAATGGAAGAGAGCACGTAGCGAGTCATGGAAAATCGGGTTGCTCCAATCCAATTACAATCACGATCACGGGTATTTCTAAGAAATCTGGCATTGTACATTAAAACAATGCTGTGCCAACCCGTAACGAGAGAAACGAATGTGATCCCTTTCCCGCTCTGTTGGCTGCTTGCTGGATCCATCGTTCGGTCGGATTTACTGCCTCCATGGGTGTGTGTGTGCACAAGGATCGGATGCTTGATTTAATCGCAATCCACTTGGTGTGTGGTTCAAGTGGCAGTAGCCACATCAACAAAGTCTCCAACACTTCACAGCCGCCACAGGCAAACGGCAACAGCAGCAGCAGCAGCAGCACGAGCAGCAGCGGATGTGTATTTATTGCTAATTAAAACTCTTCGATCCCTTGATTAGGTCGCCATTGTGCTCCTTTTGCTACGGTCGAAGCGAAGGCGAAACGAAGCTCGCCGGATACGGTGCCACGTTCTATGAAGGCGTAAAAGATCACATTGCCTTCTGTGGCGAGCATGTGTGTTGGAAAGGGGAAGCCAGGACGGATCGACGGATGTTTAAGCGCCTGTTTCAACACATTCTGCCACCACATTCAGCCCTCGGCAAGGTGCGATCGAACGATGTTGGCGGGCCTGAGTATATGTGTGTGTGTGTGAGGGATGGAAAATTATAAAACACAAAATTAGCCATGTTTGGTTAATCTTTCTGCCTGATTACCCTACCCGTCTGGTTGGTTGCGTGGCGGCTTATAGGAGTGGATAAAGCGCAGCACGGAGCTACATCAACAAGTACCGGGCGGCTCCATCGCACCGGGCGTCTCCATCGTACCGGGCGTAATTGACGTAGCAGGCCGACGCTCGCCATTACGGCACAAATGGTGAAACCAATTAGGTGACGCTGAATGGTTTTGAATGATGGTGTGTGAAGTGTTGCGTTCTGGGCCGCTTTTGCTAGATTTATGTTAGGGAATATTTGAATTTGTTTAATACTGCCGTATACAAGCGGCGAATGTTAGTAGGACGGCACAAAGTCTCAAAGACTAAATGTCAAAGGCTCAATGTAGAGATGGAGCTAGATGTAACACATTTCTTAAGAAAAAAACAGATTCATACCCTGAGTTTATTGTTAGGAAAATTTCTTCATTATTTACCATTGACATTATTTCATACAAAAGTAAGAAAGAGAAATGCACCAAGCACAGCTTATACTCAATGCAACAAACATCCGAGCAAAAACAATAGTTAGAAATTCTCGTTACAAACAGATAAGTTTAAAAAATGTAGTGTTGCAATGTTTTCTAGTATAAGTTACAAATAATGAAATGAAAGAAAAGAAAAATTTGAAAAATTATCTAAAAAATCATAATCCCTTGACGTTACTGCCTGGATCCTTGTTTTAGCCGTTTTAAAAGTCACTTCAAAGGGCTGTAAAAGAATGTTTAATTATTTTTCTGCTTACAAGTATTTTTCTGCAAGTAGCGAAGTAGGGAAAAAATTTTAATGATCGTATTTTGTGGGTATTAATTCAGTGAAGTATTTAAAAGAGTTTCGAGCAACAAGCAAACCATTAAATTAAAAGAAAACTACAACACACTGACAATCTTCACTACAACCATTTAACTTTTAATGAAGCTGTAGAGCAACCGATCTTGGCACTAGAGGAAATCGGTGCCGACGTTTCCCGGTAATGGCCAGATTTACATGGTGCCAACTTTTTTTCGTACCATCTCTACTCCACTGCGAACACGACTCACGAGCGTACTGTTCCATATTTCACGCCCGTTCGACACGTTCCGGTGCGTTCATCTCGGTTGAAGGACGCTACGGACCAACCGACGGACTGGCCCGACCGTTGAAGGTTTTTCGATGATGCCAGCTGGACGAAACGGATCTTTACACGCGGGCAGCATCCGAACTGCGATAAATTATCTTCTTAGCACTAATTTATGGCTAATATTGACTTGCGGGTTGAAATCTCGCATTGCTTCTGGATGGCGCTTCTTTGGGCGGATAGTTTTATCAGCGTTTTGGGGAGGGAACGAGACGCTCGATTTGTTCTATCATCGGCCAGGGAACTGCCAATGTACACTAATGTGTGGTCGTTTTCGATTGTACGTTCGTCCGTAGAGCAGGGAAGAAAAACGACACAACCATACTACCGTTTACTACGAACACATCACGCGTTTGATGCTCAATGGCACCTACACCGGAACAGCGAAACGATCTCTACGCTTACGAGCGTGAAACTCCCTTACAGCACACTTCCAGATGCTAGCCCATGGGATCTCTCCGACATGTTGGCAGGAATGTGGGAAGTGTTCGTTAAATTTACCAAAAAAAAACATTATTGTTAGCTGAATAGCTGAAAATAAAGGCAACCCGTCGTGTAGCAAATAAAGCCCACTCGTAGCAAACGGAATTCATGAACTGTGCCTTGATTTATGGCGCAACATTCTGGTCACTCCAGACAGTGGGAACGGGAAACCCATTCCGCTACTATAACCTACTCCCAGTCGATGAAACGAATCATGAACAATTATGTGTTTTTTTTTGCTCCCTCATCCCAACCCTAAGCGCATCCGACGAATCTTAAGACAGCGGCACAGCACAGGTTGTTGGATAAACTTCATCGAGCATCGGTACCATCCCCATCTGCTTGACTGCCTTTCTGTGGCATCCCGCTTATGGATGGGTCCCGCGAGACTCGCCGGTTGGAACGAAAACTTTCCGTCGAATTGGAATTGGATTGGGATGACTTTTAACTTTGCGCTGTGGCTTGCAAAACAGCGCGATACAGAGTGGTTGGTTTTGAGTTTATTTTGCGCTTTTATTCTGACGCTATATCGGCGCTGACCATAAATAAGTGAGTTTTGTGGTAGGATGAGAATAGGTGTTTGAAGTCATCACAGCAACATTCTTTTGTTTGAAGGGCTCGGTGAGATGCTTATTTAATGCCATTGTAGTATCAAATACACTGTGAAGCAAATCGTTTATATATGAATCAACCGTTTCACTGTGTATAGATTGTTCGATTTTCGTCAACGATCGAGCGCAAAATGCTTAAGAAAGGAAAACAAAACTTTGTGTAGTTCAAAAGAAAGAGGAGTGTATATGTTCCTTTAAATTGAGAGAAATTATTAAGCAAAGGTATTTCATCTTTTGGTTTGTAATTGTACCGATTGTAAGTTGTTCATGTACTATGCTAATAGATTATAACATCAACTGCATTCGCTTGAATGTAATTCGAATACCATTTAATATTTTGCAAGTCGAGATATGATTTTCGAACCCTTGAGAATGATTTTTGTCTAGACAAAAAATCAATTGTGAACATACCTGATTTATTTTAACAGATACGGTGATTTTGTTTTCATAATTTTAATATTGCGGCAAAAGCAGGGAGCTATTATTGTCTTTATTTTCAGTACCGTGACGTGAAATTTTTTAGTTGTTATGTTTTTGAAAAATATAGTATAAATATGGGACAATGGTTCAATTACTTGGAATAAATTAATCCTTCTAATAATTTCTACTTACGCCAAGCTGCTTCATCTTTACTATTTTCTTTAAATATTCCAACTTAAACTGCCTAAAACACTCCCTTTCCATTAGTAAATTTGCAAGCTCCATTCAAATAATAAAAAAAAACACCACACACACACACACACCCATTAGTTTTCGTCCCCTGTCACGTGATGGACCTTAGGCAGCATTAAGCAAAAAGTTTCACCACCATTGTACGTAGCCGATAGCTTCACTGCCCCATGCCATTCAATCTACGGAATGAGTGCTCGGCTAACCAAACTCAGCCCGTTCACTCACGTTTTTTTTCTTTCTATGATGCATTGGTGTCCCACCCCTGGTGAAGGAAAAAGAGGGTGGTTCCCTAGAGCGCTGCCCTTGTCACCGTGCCTTTTTGCAAGATGGAATTGTTAAGAAATTCAACCGAAGCGAAGTGTGTATGCGAACCCTCATCAAACGGGACACGATATTTCATCGTAGTTGAATTTTTTATCATAATTGATTTCTGCCGTGGAGTGTATTCTTTATTTTTTTGCTCGTGCCGGTTTGTCACTGCTTCCTGCCTGTGGCACTTCACAATGGGCGGTGTGGCGGGACCATCGGCACGACGCACTACACTGTCGCTTGCGGTAATGTATTGCTTTTTTTTTTTGCTCGCCTCAAAATCATCCACGGTTTCCGCAGCATCCGCAGTGTGTCGGGTGAATGAACGCGGAACTATCCGGTGGGGTTGGGGAGTGTTTAAGAAATCTGAGAATTCACCTATTGTGTTAGGATTTCGTGGTATGTGGCTGGTTTTTATTTCGCGCTAAACCTTCGCTCACCCAGAAAGCTATTTGCTTGAGCAGTTTTTACTGCTAACATATCCCAAAGTGTCTTACTCACTTACTTTACTAGTTACGTTCGCAGAACTGAAAGATATTTTTTTCATAAAGTACTTCTAAATGTCGTTGCTTTAAATCGATCTACAAAGAGTAGAATCCCGGTAGAACTTCCCTGATATCCATCTGTTTCGTCAAAAGTGATTTAAACTCCATCTAGATCAACTCAACCGTGTAATGCCCCTAGTTTTAAAAGTGTATAAGACTTGTCGTGTAATCAGTTTGTTAACGGTGCTGTGGGAGCTATTTACAGTAACTGATAGGTGACACAATTCTCCTGGGACGGCACGAATGAATCGAAAGCTTGACCGGACGCCCAGTTCGACTTTTTAGCTCCGGTGCACACACTACCATTACTACTGAGCTGCCTGCCTGTCACAACACGACGTAAATCTTGACAAACAAAGGACAGGAAGAACAGGAGGAAGTAAAAAGTACGAGACGAATACGAAGGAGCCGCCCATCCCACCCCGCATTGAAAGGAAAGTTGTTATAAATGATACAGATGGCTAATAAATTTAACGAAGCCAGATAAATCGCTCAAATCTACCGCTCCGGTCCGGCTGCCATTCGATCGTTATGGGCGCACTGCGAAGTAATCCGACCCACCTTCCCCGGTTTTCTAAGCCGTTAGCAAAAGGTGGACCCCGTTAGAAACACCGGCTGAGCTGTTATCCCGGTTCTTTTGTTCTTCCCATGTCCCGACGCATGCTTCCCGTGTGGAAAACCAGTTTTTCCTACAGCATTTATTTTTCACTCCTTCTTATTTTGTGCGCTCTACTCGCTCCCCTTCAAAATCCAATCTGCCACACATCTTCACACTCATCGTTCATCCCTTCACCACCCAGGGCAAAGGGTACACTCGGAGTGCGGGTGACACTCGAGCTGGAAGGGCTGGCCGGTGGCCGGACGTGGTATGGCGGTGAATTGACTGGAACGGAAAATGGATGGATGAGTGAGGTTCGAACGCACCCATAGGGCGGCCACAAGCTGACGCACGTTCGCATTCTCGGGCCGCGAACCTACGGGGAGCTGAAGCACAAAATGGATTGAAGATAATAACGATCGCACTGAATCAAAAGCGTGCTTGAGATAAAAGCCCATACAGAGGGGAAGTTTCCTGCCAGGGTAGCGGTGCCGCGCGGTGAGTGTAGGGTCGAAAGTTGGAGCAACAAAACCGAAGGAGATACGTTAAATAAATCATGCACTCATGTTCGACAAGTTCGAGTCTATGCTCGATGGCGGTATCGGAAGACATTCTCACTCTGTCAGCGTGTGAAACAGTTTTGTGAAGAAGTGATAGCTAGAGCAGAAGTTTGGTGGGAGCTAGTGTAGGAAAGGGATTAACAAGGAATAAAAGTGAGTTTAAAAAATGTTCAAATGTTTATTATGTTTCTGACAATATCCTGGTGTACATGGGTGATTGCTCAAGTTTTTACAATAGGATATTTAATATTTCCCAGAGAAATACATAAGACACTAGAAAAGGGGTTGATGCTGGTGAATTTGTGTGGCTGCTGTGCATGTTGATTAAATTGATAACTTTCAAAAGCTGTTTTCTTTGTACAATGAGTAACAGTGAAAACATTTTTCTTATTCAAAACCATCGTCCATACGGGACTGTATGAAGCTTATTTTGATGTAAACATAATTTCTTCAACTGAAATAGAAGCAGTTGTTGAACTTAACAATAAACAAGATATCATTACTTTGGAGCAACGCTTAAGAGCCTGTTTGAAACAAATGCGACTTACATAAATTCAAGATGTATGTAAGATCAACTATTCAAGCAGACAGTTCCGTTTAAACAAAACGTCAGAGCTTGCTTAAACGAAGAAACGATGAAATGATGTCACACAAAACATATTTTCTAGACAGTCTAAAAAGTTCTTTATTTAGTTGTTGCAATCCTCATTCAGAATATAGTTTCTCGAGTTTTCTCTCTTGTAATAGTGTCTTACAGGGGGTTTCAGTTGTTATCGTGACCGTAGCATCGTTTACTGGGACCGCAGCACAAGAAAATGTACCTGTCACAGTTGTTTTCGTGATGCTGTCACGTTTATGGTACTGTTCGCACTTGAAATTATAATCGTAGCAAGCAATAACGGACAGCCGCTATGGCGCTGTCACGCAAGTACGAAAGTTGCGCGTATAAACGTATTCTGAGGAAAAGGCAAAAAGGAGTTTTTTTTTATAACGAATATTGCAGTTAAAATATCACCAGTGCAGTTAAAATATCATATAAACCGACTAGGAATAGACGACCAAAGACTTCGAGACATGGACTTAACGAAAATATCACACGTTCAATTAAAATAAGCTTTTGTGCGAGTATCGAACGCTCGAAGGTTTCGAATATTTTAGTACAAAAACAATCTCTATCTGTCTTTGGCTTTGATTGCGTTTATACGCACTTTTTCCGTACTTGCCTGTCTGTGCCATAGTGGCTGTACAATATTGCTTGCTACGATTACAATTTCAAGTGCGAACAGCACAATAAACGTTACAGAATAACGAAAACCTGTCGCAAGAAGTGCGACAGGTACAATTTCTTGTGCTGCGGTCCCAATAACAACTGAAAATCATTGCATATCTAGATTTCCATTTCAGGTAGTAAATCTATCGAATCAAAAATTGCTTTAGGAAGGTTGTCTCTTAATTTTAACTCATTGCAAAATATACCCCTACGAATCAATGTTGTTTGACGGTTCGGTAGCATAATGATAGAAACGTAAAAAAAGGCCAAATCAGGGTCCGCACGCAGATCGATTTCCATCGCAAATCGGCATCAGATAGCAATTAACCATGATTCTTTTTGTCTACTAGTACATTCACTACTTTGAGACCATTGTATAATTGGGTTGGTTTAAATAAAAATAAAACTACATCCGGTTTTTAAATAAGCGCACAATACAAGAGCTAGTGTAGCCATACACGAGAAATTGCATTAATGCAATGTAGCTGTTAACCATTGGTGACTATTGGTGGGCACTTTAAAACGCTTAAACTTGCTTTTAAAATATACCACAATGCTAAAATAATATCTATATAATTGTGATTGTCTCAACCCAAACCAGGTATTTAAAAACCTTTCCACTTTCACCATATCTGTTTAACCTCTCCGACCAACCAATGCACAGGAACGAATTAGTGTCAAAGCCCAAATCGTTAAGCAGCAGCCCAGCACCATATGCCACCCCAGTCACCCTCCCCGGTCCCCGGAACCAACCACTGTCGTTACACGGTGCACGTTGGCTTCGGATTGGCGAACGACGAAAACGAATTCTCGCCCCCGTAAACACAGCAAAGCGATGAATTATTCATACCGCTCCTGCCCACGGACGGTGCCCACGCCGTCGAGACTGTCCACCCGGAGCAGCAGTAAACGGTATCGCGCTCGGGCCCCTTCCGCCCTCCACCACCCCCCTGGATGGCTTTGTTTCCGCACGCGGCCCGGTAAGTAACCCCGGGGAGGCTCAAATGCATTCGAAATCCAATTAACGGGCCTTTTTCGTTGTAAATAATGCCGCACTGACGGGCCAAACCAATAAACATGCTACGGGCGATGTGGCTTTTCTTGTCGGTTCTCTTTTTTTCTTCTTCGGTGTGGGCTCCCACGTTCCTTCGCTCGCGTCCCTACTCTGGTCAGTGGCATCGTTACATTATTCATTGCAGAGCTTTTTTTTCCGCCGCGATGCTACCGGTGTGTCTTTCTTTGGCGACTTTCAAATAAATAAAGGGAAAAAAACAAGCAGCACAGAAGCGACTTGTAGCGGGGCAATGGTGCGCCTACGGACGGCCGGCCGGCCCGAGGATTGCAATTGATTCCTGTCGATTAATTCGACCGATTCCGGCTTTTCCGGCTGGTAACTGTTTGCTTCCGCTTTATTGCTCCATCCCGGCATGGGGACACGACCCCGGGCGAACCACCGCGCTCTGAAAAGTCAACTAAATGGAACAAATTCGCGCAAATGCCAAATGGTTTTCGTTTTTTCGTGTGTTGCGCGTCCGTCTGGCGCAAGAGAGCGGGAGCGGGTGGCGCAAGGTGGAAAGGTATCGATTTTCATTTGTACTCGATTGCCCATCTAGTGCCTGATTACAGCATTCCGCGGTCAGTCACTTTCGGTTGACAACGGTCGATCGAACGGTGGAAGCGTTTGCGTTGAAACCGTCCGGAACGAGACCCAGTTCCGGGAAGTGGGCGCAAAAAGGGACCGGCAGGGTCATTTAATTAGGATAGAACGTTAGCATTGCCCTTTTTGCACTTTTCACTTGAGCCTCATTTTTCCCGGAAATACAAGCACACTCCGGGCGGGCCGCTTGGGACGTTTTTCCCACAATCAGTTTTGGCTGCATATTTTTGCCGGAGCTTCGGGCGCTCGGAAGATTGTCATCAGCGTTCCGTCCCGGCAACTGACCTGCTTAAAACTTAACCTCACCTTTCAGGTGGTGCGAGCGTAGGAGAAGGAAATGAAAGAGTAACGAAAATGAAATTATCACTTCAAAGCGAACGCATTCCCCTTTCTTCTTCCCCCGGGAACGAACGAACACTTTAAGGAAACCCGGCGGGCACAACACAATCGTTGGAAGGTAGGCCAGGCCGGGTTAGGTTCCTTAATCTTGGCTGAAGGAACGGAAAGAGCGGACATGAACGTGCCTCGGGATTGTTTGTGGTTTAGAAGGAACGAATTTAAACTCGGTTCCTTGTAGAACGCAGCGGACGAAGCTGTTCTAGTTCCTACACGAATGCCGCAAGCACTCGAACCCTTGCGTCGTGCAGCAGCCTTTCTCTTGATCGCGTCATACTTTTTATTCCAACAGAGACAGGGTGGGTTAGCACCCTTCAAGCCTCCCCCCTCCCTTTCTGCCCGTAGACGTTTTATTGAAATTGTCTTGCACGGAGACAACGATATATTGCTGGAACCGTACAGCATTAGCATTGGCAATTCAACGCGGCCTTTGGTGAACGGTGACGATGATCCAGACGGGAACGCGAGCAACCGTATCGAAGATGAGCACATTAAACGAGACGATAAAAGATGTGATCTCGGGCTTCCCTTCCGTGCGAAACGTTGCCCCTCATGTTGCCCACATTCCAGCGCTGGAATCGTGAAGAAAGTGTAGCGCAGGAATCTAATATGTCGGTACAATTGTCAACGTCGGTACGCTGCGTTTAATAGTGCCGGCGGGCTACAGTCTAGCAAAACTTTGCTTGTCTTCGACAGTGGAGCACAGAGTGAAGCGTTTTTCGCTTTATAAAAGAAAACAGTGTATGGTTTTACGGGTGAACGGTTTGCCGAGATGCTATCAACTGCAGTAAAAGGAAAAGAGTGATGCCAAGGTTTGATTTGGCACACAGGATGCTATTTTATTAAGATTCGTAAGGCTTTACCTTTAAGTACTATTGTACCGTTTTAACTGCAGGCGCTACGGTTGTATAACTGCGTGATAATAATCAAATTAAGTCTGGTAAGTTTCATTGAAAGACGTTTGATAAAATTTAGCGTAAGTAAATACGTAAGAACACTCAATAAAAATTATGTTCAATTTTTGATGATAATTAGACGCAAAGAAAGGATTTTAAAAATGAAATCAAAATGCTCCTGTAGGCCAGAGCCTTTTATAGAAGCTAACTGACCATGTCAAGAATATAACATATTAAATAAAGAAATATTGTATTAATGATACAAGGATGATAAAAACTAAAGCTTGAATCGATCAGGTCAGTCCGGTTAGACCAATCCTAGTGCTGTGATTATTCACATTATACACTTAATAACATATCGTTATAGGTTACAACAATTCTCCGTAAAAACTTGAACTATTAAAGATCACTTGTTAGACTTTTCTGTAGCATTACTTAGCTAAGTGCCTTATAGTGTTCAGATATTTTTTAGAGATCTGAAAGTTTGCAATATGATGGTCGCTTCCCATCGCACAATGAGAGGATTTGTTTTGATATCAACAGTGAGTTAGTTGATTGATTAGAGAGAGATTGATTTTTGCCGACAGCTTGAGAATTAGTTATGCAAAATGGTATGAAAGTAACTTATCGTATTATAGTAAAAATGTTTTTAAGAAGGAAAGCTGCCAGAGCCCAAGAGTACACCATTTTTACGATGCATCCGGAAAAAAGATGGTCTAGGATACACGTCTCCCGTACCTCCCGAGCTCATTCTACATGCTCTGATTCATTTTAATAATATCAAACGGCTCCATGGGGATGGTAATGTTCTTTGCACATTCCACGTTAACTGGATTACTGTGCGCGATCATGTCACCGTTTTCCGGGTAATCCAGCCACCTCCAGAAATGCGTCCCCTTTCAGCCTCTGCATTATTATTCTTTCCCCGTGCCGTTTTTTGCGGCAACCGAAATGCTCCCTCCTCAATCCAACCTCTTCGGTCGTTTGGCGGTGTGGTAGGATACGTTTGACTCATAGTCCTCGTCGAATCTTGCCTCTATTTCTTGGAAATCTTTCGCTCCTCTACAATAGTTGCTAGCATCGATTCCTTCCACAGCTTCTTGTTGCCGTATATAGCAGCAGTATCGCTGTCGTCGCTGCGGAAAAATACACGCCCTAAACTACACCCGCACAGGACCAGGAAATTCGCGTTTCCTTCCAGGGTCGATGGGCACAGTCGTGGCGTGAAGAGTGGAAGAAAACACGGATTTTATGTTGCCATTTCGTACCACTTCTAGCGCTGCTTATTGTTGTTTGTTATTTGTCCTCAAATATGCTGTAATACGGTTTCGGGAATGTTGTTTGCAGTTTAGTGAGCGTGTGCATATTCGCTGCTTCCCGGGTGCTAGAAAATCAAGCCCAAGCCTAACGGCCGCCCTAATCCACGCCCTGCCTCCCTGCGACCTCGAAGCGTATCGTTCAACCGCAGGCGTCTTATCTCTCGCCTTCTCTTTCGTTCTTTACTCGAAGCCCTCGGCAACTATCTGCACTACGCGGGCAAGAAGAGGCGGTACTTTCACTTTGTTTACCGCGCACCAACGGCTTGAGGCGCCGTGATATATGCGGCACCGTACGAAGGCCACCACGTTTAATAGATACTTTATGCCTGATTTATGCTTCCGTCCGCACCGGAGCACTTCACTCCGCCAAAGCGGCTTAACGGCAGCAGCTACGGAAAGGATGAAAGTTTCGGACGGACCGTCCGATCTCAGTAGCTAAGTCCATCCGTGGGCACGGGAAGGGTGTCCGGGTTTGGAAGGGAGCAGGAAACAGGATGCCGTCAAGTGGTAGTGAAAACAAGAGAAATAGATACTATCAATCATCGATAGCCCCCGCTGTGGTTGGGAAAGGGTGTACTAACAAAACAAACTCACAAACACACACACAAACATACCTCCCACAAAAAAATGGACAAAGTGTCATCCAAGCCCCACGAGAGGCTTTCTTCTAGGTCAGCGTTATGAGTGTCCTCGGGGCAGAAGGAGGTTGTTGAAAGTGATATTTGGTAAAGTGATCACCGTAAGGAGGCCACTAATTCAGAAGGGCAATCTTTTTGAGTTTGCCGAAATCAGAAATAAACGTAAAAATAGATTCCGAAGTTCCCTAGCAACCGTACTACTTCGCTTGGTTACTCCCCTTGTTTACTGATTTGTGCTTTAACCTGCAGAACATCGTATTTTCGAAGGCAGAGCTAAGGATTAACATGCACTTTACATCGTGAAAGGGTGTCCAGAGATCACAGAAACCCTAAAAACGCTTTGACGTGTACCCGAGCTCAACACTTTAATGAAGGAACTCAATTACTTCGGCCGCGCTTTCTCATCGCAGACGCGCTCGGTACAGCACGTTGAACTTTACGCGTCCGTGGAACCACCACTTCACAACCCCTCGTGCTATCACATTATTCTTCAACCAGTCAACCATGACTTCGAAGGGGCGATATGGGATGGCACTGCTCGCTTGACGCACGTTATTTGTTTACCCAATTTTGCTCCACTTGCGTGTGCACAAAACCCGATATTTACCCGATCGTTCGGCTAATGGTTGTTGCCGTTTGGGGACGCTGTTTGGCCGTACCTTCTCTCCGCTCTGTTCGGCAGAACGAACGGTACCATTCGATGCCGATTTGAGGCTGATTACATCGGTGAAGAAAGTGAGTGACAGAAGAAAAGCATCGAGTCTCGAGCCTGGTCCACGTTGAAAGACGGCTGTCTATTGACACAAGTAATTGGAGGCTCCTCCAAGAAAGAAGATGCGCTGCAAGATCTCAGCGGACGACCACCACTTGAGATGAAACAGGCTTCAGTTATCAAACTTCCCTCTTGAAAGATTGTGTGACCTTCCTTAGCGGTAGAATGCAGCTGTGCGGCTCGTCCAGCGCGTTTCCCGTCGTCTTGCTGGTGACGTGCATCGGATGCAGCGTGGTGCTTTCGTCCACCGCCCAGGAGGACGAAATCACGGCCCGGCGGGAACGTGCCAAACGCTGGCTCAACTATCCCATCAACGGTGGGCTGGCGAAGGTTGTGCTCGGAATCATCGTCCCGATCCGCTTCCACCATCCGCTGCCGCGCGTCATTGTCAACACGTACAATGTGCAGGCCAACTATCGTATCCCGGCCGACATTATTTACCCCCGGCCCGAGTCGGTGTTCCAAAATCGGGCCCTCGATCGGACGGGCCGGTTCGGGGAGGATCGGAGCCGGCGGCAGCTGTTCGCCCTGCTCGAGCGCAGTCTGTCCGCTCACGGTGGGCGCAATGGGCGGGCGTGTTTGCGGCGGGCCGTTTGCGAGGTCGCTGAAATGCCGCTCAAACACAACGGATTGATTGGCGAAATAATCGATGTGATTTTCACGTAAGTAGCGAAACGAAACGGGCGCACCGTCGGCCATGTGCCCCTCCAACAGTGTTTTGCACGTGCCCGGGGCAATAATTGCGAGCTGTGCTGATTGACAAAATAAGAAATCAATGTTGGCGAGAGTGGTTGCGGCTGTCCAGTGGGCTATTTTCGGGCTGGTCACGCTTGTCATCAAATCGACACATGAAACGGTGTGCTTAAATCGTTGGTTTTGTATTCTAAATGTTGCTTTATTTTGTGTAACTGTGCTCTCCATTTTGAACTTGATGGTGATATTAAGTTTAGCCTAACATTATTATTCTTTTACTATTTCGATAGTAACGGCCAGATCGTAAGAATTTTCTTGTGTTACATAAATAAGATTTTTTGTTAGATAGTGACGGCCAGGCCGTATTGAAATAAATAAAATTATAATAAAATAGAAAAAGGGTGACCGACTGGTTGTCCACAGTAATTTACAGGTACATTCGATTTTGCTGCTTCCAGTGAAACTTGCCTTAGTCACTGCGCAATTGTGGGCCGATAAATGGAACGATAGACTCGTTTGTTGGATCTGGGTGAACTACCTAAAGGGTATGAGTAAAAAAAATCTTACAGATAATGCTCCTCCTTCTCAAAAGATAATAACTATATGGTATATCACCATGATCATTATAAGTCATTTTAAACTGAATAAAATATTTTTTTATTCTGTAGTGACGGCCAGGCCGTATTGTGTGACTAAGTGTACCCGTCCATATCAAGATTGTAAATCCTGCGTATGGGGGGTTGTGATTAAGTGTACCCATAGCAGAATAGTCAATCTTGCGTATGGGGGGCGGTAGTGGTCCGAATGAGATTCGAACCGGCGACGGGCCTTTTGACAGCCCTACGCCGCTACTACTGGACCACCGAGCCGGCCCTGAATAAAATAATATTACATACGAAATTTCTATAACACAGGCATCAGTAACTATCCTTACATCGAGATGTTCTTTTTCTCTTTTCCTTTCACAGCCCCTCGCCCTCCGACACGCTTGACCCGGACTATCTGCAGGCCCGATCGTACGGTCTGCAAGGACGTGACTGTACCGAACAATACACCGACTGTCCGCTCGGGCACGGGCTGTTTGACAATATTTCCTTTCTAGCGACAGACCAACTACATTCCACAGGGGAACTGTAGCGAGACCGTCGCCACCCCGCGGGCCGTGTGCTTGTTGGGCGCGAGCACAACACAATAAATTATACCTATCATTTGTCGACGCCCGGCTTTGTGGCCAGCTCGCTAATATGTTGCTACCGAAACAAAGCAGTGAAAGAGCAGTGTTGCTACTCGCAGTGCTGTGGGGAAAGCTAAACTTATTAGCAGGAGGAGAGATCGGGGGCAAAACTTTCAACAAAACTTTAGCAAACTAAACAATGCTTTAAAGCCTATGAGCCTATGTAGAGCGAAACGGGGGCACAAAGAAACAAAACGCTAGAGGGGGGGGGGGGAGGAGGACCGGAAGTCCGGGAGGAAGATTTTATTAATGGAAAGTGTAATAAATTATGTTAGAATTATAAAACTCTTCTATGATGCACAGCTTCCCCTGTTACCGTGGGCCCCACCACGCGGTACGTTTGTCGCAGTCGGAGGTGCGAGTCCGCACAGTTTAGCACTCGGAATTAAACTCCCAAAAACCCTACCCTAGTCGGTGGCATCGCAGCCGTTGTGTGCTACCTTTATTTCGTATGCGAAACAAATCCACCCCGTTGGGTGCACCGGGTGAACGTTGGTGATGACAGTGTCCAACCCCCACCGGACAGCACACCAGCGGGAGGGCAGCCGGTAAAGTGGGACGCCGAAATTGCCTGACCGTTGGTGTGACGCTTGTTCGTGCCGGCTCTTACCAGAGCTTTGGAGGCCCGCGCCGTTCGTCCGGTCCCCTTCCCGGACCACGAGACAACAGCTTTTGAAATTCATCTCGCACAACATAATCATCGGGCGAGTAGAACTGCCCCGGCCTGTGGTGGAAGGATCAGCACCGGAAGGGAAAGATTACGCGGGTGGTGCCGTGCTCGGACGAGCGTTGTTTCTGCGTTTATCTATTGCTTGTTTCCCGTGCATTTGCTAAGCAGCGTTATTACAGGCATCATGGGAATTGCAGGTGGTTTTTTGTCTTTTGGTGGCTAACCATAAATTTACGTTCACTGTCAGGTGCAAAGCAAACAGCAAGACAGCAAGCGGTCGGGTGTGGAACCTAACACAGTTGGTAGTATTGGTAGTAGCAGTGCTTGATGGGGTGTACCTTGATGCAACCACTTTCACCATATTAAATGTCTGGTGAGTGAGCCGAGCTCACAGATGAGCTTAAAAATGTCGTGATGTAAAACAAAATAGTTACACGATTAACTGCCGGAACGTTTGCTGGTGACAATTTTTATTACAGCCACTTTCAACCACACGTAAAACCTCTATGTAGAACGTTCCGGAAAGCGCTCGCTTTCTAACGTCTCACCACCAACTCTCAAAAACTATTCAACGGAGATGAGATTTCGGCTGGAATTTCTCCGCTGACGACCGAGTTAAAGTTTAGCCCTTGTTTGAAATACGACCACTTCTACACGAGCATCCTGCACTTTTACTGTCCCATTCCGTTAGCCTGGGCATACACGTCGAAGAGCAGCGGGAGCAACAGCACACGCTCGGTGTCTGGGGAAGTTTATTTTAAAAACCCCAGCCACGTCCACGGGCTGCACCGTTGGTCCGAGGAGGAACACCGTGCGACAGAATGGCAGTGCACGTCTGGCCTGGGAGGTTACCGCGAGCAGGAGTAATTTATTTCCAGAAATCGCGTTCGGACCGTTGGACCCGATCCAAATATCCTTTCTCCCGGTTTGCGAGCCGAGGCTTCATCGCATTCCCAGCACCACAGGGCCTTGGCGTGCGACCGGGACCAGCCAGAACGTGGTTTCAGTTTGGGAAGGGCTTTAGAGAAAGCAAAGCTCGAGTTTAAACGCGAAAAGGCTTCACCACGACTGGCTGTGGAACATGCCAGGAGAGCAACGGTAGGCAAGGAGCGCTTAGAACCAAAGGCTTCATCCCAAAACACCCCGGCCCCTAACCGAACCGATCTGCCGGCCAGCTGAACGGAAACGGCAATGTTTGAGGATTGTAATGGCCATCGGACCATTATGGGCAAAGTTCGTGCCTCGGTTTCATTACAGAATAGCGCTGCGCTTTTGGCAGCAGATCTCGTACGGCGTCGGGCAAAGCATCGCTTCCGTGCCAACGGTCCATCCCTTTACCCGCGCACACTTACACATACACACGTGGAAACACAAAAACTATGTCCTTTTATCGTCACCGTTTCGTGATACCGGAACGCGGGTGCGGAAGGTGGCCCGAAACGCACGTGTTAGTCCGGGTCTCCCCGGTTCGTTGCTCTAATTACAAGAATAACGCTACCAGGCTCGCTCACTGTCCGTTGTTTGGCTGCCGAGCGCTGCAAAATGTCCGAACTCACTACTTCCCCAATCGCAACACACACATTAAAGCGGGAACCGTGTGCGTCTCGCTGCTTTCGGATCTGAATTCCTTGCAGGAACGAGCAAAGTGACGGCGAGTGGATACGAGAAATAGAAATAAATGTCCCTGTTTCGCACAAAAAGCAGTGCGGTTCCCTCCGGACCGCATGGTACCGCCCATGTCTCGGCTCTTTTTCCCATTCATTAAAGAAACAGAAACACAACAGCGGGAGACCAACGGGGCCGCTGATGAAATGGCTGGCTGGATTTAAGAAAGTTTGCTTCCACCCGAAAAACCGTTCATTATCGCTGCAATGGTACAACAGTGTGGCGGAACGCTGTGTTGCCCGCGCGTCGGTAATGCACTGCAAATAAAAGTAATCGTAAAAATTTACATTGTTTTTAGTAGCGGCTGCCGGTTTGCGGCGGTTTCACGGAGCGAGCGCAGTTTTGGCATTTTAATATTTGTATTAAAAACTTTCGCTTGCTCTGCGAAGTTGAGCTGAGTAGTGTTGTGTTTTGGGCTGGAGGGCGCACAGCACACTTCCAAGCGATGGCGATTTTTCGGCGGGGTGAAAGGCATTAGTATAATCACATGCAGACAGATGCAACCATTCAATTCAATTTGCAGCTGTGTGGCTGTGTCTGTCGATGGAGTTTCACCGATGGCCGTTGAAAGTTGGATCATTTTTTTTCCATATCTAAACGCTTGCTAATTATGGTAGTGCGGCAAGCAATTTGCAATTGAAACATTTGTTTCGAGAGTGAGGCAAATGTAGGGCAATATCTGGCTTAACTTTGTAAGAATATAAAACGATATAAATTCAAGGCAAAACAGTCTAAATTCAATCACATTTTGGTGAATTTTACAAAAAAAAAATTATTACTATTGAATAGCGAATAAAAAGATGTAAAACAATGAAACGGAATGGGTAATAAGCTGACACGTGACAAAATAAGTGTTTAAATTGCGGAAAAGCAAGCATGGGATACAATTGTGAGTTCTTAAATAAACGGACCAGAAAAATCGATAAATATATTAAATAAGCAGTCGTTACAGTTGTAAACAAGTTGCACGAGATAATTGGAAAACTAGTGGTTATTAAGGAAAATAGTAAAAACAGATGAAAACCAGAAAAAGCATTTCCGTTTTGGTTTGCAAATTACTTCATGTTTGTCTTTTAAATAGTATAACATAATTAAGAACTTTTACCATAATTTACAGCTTATTTTTCAAATTTTAAATAAAAAATCTCGTTACGAGTTTCTTTAATCAATTTTGTGTAGAAATATTTTTGAACACTACATAATCATCTCAAACTAATTGATGATCATGTGCATTTGGTCAAAAATCTTTTGTACTTTTTGAAAGATAACCAAAACTTGATTTACAAAAAATCGCTCATATGAATCTACAATGAAGAATCATCGAAATCTCGAATTTAGTATTTCATCTGATCCCGTAGATCAATGTACTTGTCGTGATCCCCACGAGTCTAAAAATATTTTAGAATTAATACATCTGTAAGATTCATGAACCTTTTTGACAGAGACAGTAAGACAAAAAATATAATAAAAAAAAATAAAATAAAAATAAAAATAAAAAAAAAAGATTGTTCTTATCCATTCCTACGATTCAATAGTTTTTCACGGTTTTGTAGATTCTGCGGATGCCATTATTCATACGCCTCAAAAGAAAAATAACCACCTACTTAAGATACGATGATAAAAAAACCTCTGCACCCTTCATTCATCTTTACAATCACCCAAACCCTTACACATGCACGCCACAGACACAAAACAGGAAGTGAAAATCCCACCCGCTACACAATCCACACTTTCGAAGGCGAGTACAAAAAAAAACAGAAACTCATTTCATTGGCCCCTTCAGCTGCGTGAGGGTAAAAACCAGGGCGATAAAAATAATGGAAACCATTGCAGGAAAAACACAAACCCTCAATCCCACAATCGAGAAGCGACACAGAACACTCACACCGACACCATACGATAACCTCACCCTCACCACCGCCCTTTCGCTTTTGTGGATCATTCTTTCGAGAGCAACCATACGCAAGAAGTAGCTGGTACTTCTGGGTTTGCCTTCACCAACACTAGCGCCTCGGTGAATGGGGGCAACAGGCTTGCGTTTCGCCGGGAGGGCTGGATGCGCAAAGTGGCGTGCATGATGTAGTGTACGTGTTTATAACAGCAATAATGCCTCATAATGTTATCATTTCTGGGTTCTTTTTATGGCTCTAGCGGCCGCTCCTATCGGCGCTCCTGGCCCGGTAGTGACGGCAGGACGGATGCAACATGGTGCACCTTTTCCCTTGTGAAGGCTGCATCAGCGGAGCATCAGCACTGACCGTTGCATTGTAACCTCATAACATCACTTTAAATATCTGCATTGTGGTGGGTTTTCATTTGATTCTTTTGCGCCGTTGCTGTAAGAAGCATAATGCTCTTATCTTTTGAGCAGGGTGCTAGCCTTTGGTTGTTCTACTTGCTTGGTTTATTTTTAGCTATTTTAAGCAACTTTTCCAGCAGCATCCCTTCATGTTTCCTAGCTGCACAAACATTCTTAAACCTCTAAAATTTAAACACATTACATAATTTTCATAAACTCCCTTCCGTTCTCGTTACACCGTGCAGTCCCGCTAGCGTTACATATACACCAGCCTCTTCGCTCGAACCGGGCATGTTAAGCACATCTTGAATTCAACGCCCGTAGCTATTTTTTCTACATCCCCACTCTGAGCCTCCCCCACAGCTTCCCCTTTGCCTTCCCCTTCCTGCCCCTCACCGAACCGCTCACGACACGGCGCACGATCACGAAAGCACCGTCATTCCAACAATTTCAGGCGCTTTTCATTGCTCCTTTCTTATGAAGTGCTTTTATGCTGCCACATTCTTTCGCTCCTCCTTGTCCTGCAGGCAACACGATGGGACGGTCCCAGCATTCGGTGGGCGAGGTGAAATTTGTTGCCGCACAAGCAGCTGAGCTGACTCCGGCGGCGGTTTTTGTGTGTTGTTGGAGACGTACGTGTGCATGCTCGTGCGAGCGGCCACAGGCAGCACAGGGCCCTTAGACCTTGCCCTGCATCGGTGCACACCTTTGTTTTGGAAAGCGGCCCTGCTTTACGTGCCCGTTTTGCTCTGACCGATGGCAAACACCCCATCATTTCTTGCGCTTCAATGAGCTTCCGCTGCCCTCGCTGTCGTCGTGTGGTAGAGAAAAATCTGACAACCATCCCACACACTGACACAAACACATCCACACACACACACACGCTAATCCCTGCCAACTGTGTATTAGATGTGGCCCTGCGGTGGCCACGATGGGACGTGAACCTAGTATTACTACAGCAGTTAGTTGCAGGAGAGCGCACCCGGGGAAAAAGGTGGAACGTTCGCATTTTCTTGTGGCGGAAAATCCCCTCCCTTGTCCCGGTGCCCGTCAAGGCAGTAAACCCTTGACGCTGTCTCTCGTTCTCACGCTCTCTTCATCCACCATAATCCGGCTCAAATCGAATCCCACCAAGGGCACACATCATCTCTAGCATCATCGGACGACCTGGTGGAAGATTTCCACTGGCCGTAAGTTGCATTAGCCCACCGCGAAAGAAGAGCGAAACGCACACAATGCGGTTTTACACTATTTTTACGCTTATCTTCCGTCATGATGCAAAGGGGGAAGAAACATGAAAACCATCATCACTGCAGCGGGTCCACCAGGGAGAGAAATGGCAAAGGAACGGCATAGTCCCCCGTCTGTGAAAGACAGATTCTACTGACAGCGAACATTGTTGTAGTGGCACACGCGTTCGCCTGCGTTTCCCAAGCGTATCAAAACGGGCGGGAAACATGTGACTCCGCATGATCGCGCAGGGAAAAAAGCAAGTTTTCCTGCATGTGCTCGTTTTTACTCGAACAAATCCATAACACTTCATCTAATCGAAAAAGCATGAAATGTAAGCTCCGTTCCGTTCGTGGGTCGGGGATGAGAGCTAAAGGTGGAAAAAAATAGTGCTCACACACACACACATTACACACACATACACAGGTCCTTTGGAAGCTTAAGACCGAAGGGCGCAGGGTGTAAGATCTTGCCATCTGCTATCGAGCACTTGGACCGTTCACCTGAGGGTAAATTTTCCCATTTTGAACCATGCCTGGGCTTGGTTCGTTTCAGCACGAACTCCTGGTACCTTCTTTGCTTGCCTCTTGCCACCCTGCAAGAAGGTTTATCTTGGTTTTGGACCATGGTTACTACCTCCTGCCGCACACATTCCGTTTGACGTTCTATTTAATCCAACCAACAACAACAAAAGAAAATGAAAGAAACGACACAGAACGATGGACAGAACGGCGAGCGGGCCCGGCACGAGAAGGGATGCGGTGTAATAACGTTTTCTTCAAAAGGTACTATTTGTGCCTTTGCCTTTCAGCTTCGTTCGTGTAAGTGTGTGTTCTGTCAACCCTTTCTGCCAACCGGCCACGTACGCTGCCCCGATGACCAGCATGAAAAATGCAATCGACGAAATTGATAAACCAAAAAGCTGAACCTTTCGCTGACGTTCGTTCGATCAAACGTTCGATCGGTGACCGCGTGTGCTGGAAAGCGTAGGAAAGGGGTGGAGAGTGGATGAAGGCGGCAGGCAGTCCGTGCCACACTGGAGGCTTCGATCTCTCGGATGCAGGAGCAAATCGTTGAACAGTTACGATAAAAGTTCATCAGTGTCCGTGCCCGTTAGCACATCGCCGTGAAGGACGCTGTAAGGACGAACGGATTAGGGTGCACGGATTGGCCGGCGTGGCACACGGGCGATAGGAATGATCAATCGTAACGAGCGGTGTTTTATTTTTAACTCTTATCGAACCTGAACAATAATCTCATTTGTCATTTGTTTCAGGCTTTTGTTTCATGATTGTCAGATGATTGCTCGTTTCAATCTTAAAATGGTTCATTCTGTAGCAATAAAAAAGAGAACCATAGATTTAAGAGACAATAGCCAAAGAGGCAGATTGAAAGGGAAATCGCGACGACACTTCCAACACTTTTCTGGCAGGATAATAAAGAACGTTCAACATCATATTACAGGCAAGTGTTTTCTCTAGACTATCAAAAAGTAAGCTCAAAATAATTATTTTGAAGAGAGGTTACAGATCCTAGAACAAACAATACAGAGAGTACCACAAAAATTCAAGATTAAATATGTCTTACAGCGTGACACTTTGGCTGTCATGCACATACAATTACTCTCATATTCTGCTGTCATATTCATAATGTGTCCATACATTTATGAACGTTGATTCTAAATTGTGTTTCCTTGATGATCTTTTTTGAAACCATCCATTGAATAAAACTGTCATAAACGTAGTATCTTCATAGTTCTTTTGAAAGTTTTGGCGGTTTTGATCTCATTAATGACAGTTCCTAAAGTCTTGAGAATAGACAAATGCTTCTCACTGCGATCTGAATAAATCTGAATAATCAGAAATTAATACAGGTTTGATGTAGATCGTAACACTCTTTTAAAAATATTTGTACCAGCTAGTTCCATATTTCTTAATTAGCATAAAGACAACATAGATACAATTGTTTCGCAACCGAACACTTCTTGTTATCATTTGCACAGTAAACAGCCAAACATGAACATGCGGTTAAGATTTTGAACCGTGTTTCCAAAACACAATTCATCGCCACCCGTACAGCTGCGAAAAACTACAAACCATCAAACATCAAACCGTACTGCCGTGGGAAAGTAATTTATTCTCTCCGAGCTGGGTCCCGAGCCCGAACGTCCCGCTCGGTGCCCCGGCCAACACACTGCAATGCGCTGTTGCTGGAGCTGCTGTCAAACGCACAGACCACCGCCAGGTGATTCCCGAAACCGTTCAGGCGAAAAGTGAATTAAAACTTCATCTTTCATCGGGCTGAAACTTTGTGCCCCCGGCACCGAAATTCAGCATGCCAGCTGTCCTGTGCCGCTAACGAGCATTTGTTGACCAGCATCCGCCCCCAGTTTCCGGTCATCGGGGGGGGGGGGGAGTAAGGTGCGAGCAAGCGGATGAGCATTATCGAAGCTCAATCTTGTGACTAACCACCTTCTTCGGCCGGCTAAAAAGGTAAAGGAAGTAATTCAAAACAAGCATGCAAAGAGGTGAGAGTAAGAGGGAGGAAGGAACGAGTGCTGGCTTACAGAAACTGAACCGAAAAAGTGTGATAAAGTTTATTTTTCACGCGCTTTTTTGTTTCATTTCTTCTCTCTTACTCTCTCTCTCTCTCGCTCTCTCGCTCCCTCTCTGGTACTATCGCTTCAAAACTCAAATTTCCACACCGAAGCTGTGATGGTTCGAGATAAACAGGGCAAAATGGAAAACTGGCTGAAGAAAAGCTGATGCACACTTCATGTAGCGGGCGGAACATCGATTCGTCCTTCACTGCTCGGCCAAGACCACCTCCAGGTGCGGGAAGCGGACGGGAAAGGGGTGCCGCACAAAAACATTCCCTCCCCGAAAGCGGAAATGAACCGATGCAGATAATTAAAAGTAGTTGAATCAATAATCGCCCCACGGCACGCTGGCACGGGAGCGAAGCGCGATAAGACAACCAACAACGGACAAGCGGTTCCGCAGTGAGATCGTGCACACTGGTTGAGATTACGCAAAAGTTTTACTCAAAACGGGCACGACGTACGAGGGGGAACAGTGCGACAGTAGCAGGGAGGAAAATCGAACCAGTCATCGGCTACCAATCATCAGCATTGAAGCTGAATCTTGCCAGCACAGTTTTGAGCACGGGCACGACCAACGGCAGATCGCTCGGGAGTTGAAGCGAACAGCAAAACGGGACACTGACGGGACGGATTCCAATAAGTGTCAAAAGCTAAAGTCACTCGCTGGTGCCGGGTGCCGACTCAATGATGAACTGGTGGGTGACGCTAATTCCGGTGCAGGGTGGAGTGTAAACGAAGCGAGCGAGAAGATGTGGCACCATCGGTGATACATCTTCATCATCGCTATTCACCTAGCCAACGATTCACCGTGACTGGTGCGAAACTGGACTGAACGCGAATGGACAGGGCAGATGACGACGACAATAAGAGTGTGACTCAACATCTTACACTGTGCTGGGGAGTGACCACAACCATCGTGTGCTTTCTCGGGACGAAGGCGAAACAGCTTATTGGTGAAGGTCGGTTTTTTGGGACGTTACTGCGCGGAGCATCTATCGGAAGAAGGAGTTAAATATACAGCAGGCCAAAACAAGAGCTTCACCATCAGTTCACCGTGACGGTGACAGGCAGATAAAGGAAAGTTCCAAATAGCCAATAGTGAGCCCAAATTCAGCGTTGCAAAAGCGACGTGCTGAAGCAACAGTGAGCAAACATGATTAATAGATTCGACCCACGGACCAACAGGGTACAGGGTTGCCCGTCCGGACGGTGCAATCGATAGTGCGAACGTAGTCCGCAGTTTGCCTCGCCAGTCCTTTCAGCGCCGCAGGTGAGCGCCGCGACTATAAATCATTGTGCATCGTAGCCCGGGTGCAGGATATTCGGTACAAGGTGTGATAAACGGAGGAATATCAAACGTGAGGTCAAAAATTTCATAGTAAGGTAGTTTAACAAAAGCTTTCCCTTTGCTGTGTCACCTAAAGAGCTGATCCTTGCTGAAGCCGATTAAACTGATCTGCTTATATATATGCTGTTTTAAATAATGTGCGTTTTAAAGAATTGAAGTTCAGTTTGACAAAACCTTGAACAAAATTATTTTAAATTATAAAATCAAACAGTTTTGAGATGAATAAAACATGTACCACAATTATTCAAAACCAAAGAAAAGTGCTTTGGATCACTCGATTCAATTAATTATAATCGAAAGGAAAAAGTGAAGAGTAAAAATGAGTTATCCACTTTGTGGAATAGCAGAAAGTTAGGCATTGCAAATCTCTAAATGATTTTCCTTAGGGGACGAAACAGCAACTAGTTGTTATAAAGAAATTTCCAAGCATAAATTTAACAGTTAATAATATCTTAACAAACTCAGAAGTGACATTACTGATGTTGCGAACGTGACGATCAGAATTTTTTATTTTTAACAAACACATAAAATAAGACATTTTGATAGGTAACTTTTCAAGTACGGTCATCCGGTACGTTATTTCAACATGCACAATATCTCTAAATAAACAAATGGTTACAATAAATAATAATGCCACCAGATATATTAAACACAAGGTTGTGAGCAAGGTTACATAAATATTACCAAACGGCAGAACTTTATTTATACTTTTCAAGTGGTTGAAACATTAGTAATACATAGAACCAGGATCAACGAGTAAATTGTACCCACTTGAATATCACAATGTTCATCGCTGAACATGTTAATTTCTTAATACATAAATCAGGTAGAAAAAAAAACATAAAAATGGATCTTGAGGAAGCCAAAAGGAAACGTGAAACCGAAAATGTATTTCACAAATAAATATATACAGGCGCAAAATAATGTCATTACATCTGGAAACGCTTAAACCAGAAACCGAACGAAAGGAGAAAAAAAGATGACAATAAATCGTCTCTTCCCACGGTAAAATATTAGGAATAATACATATAAGCTGGCATTTAGAAATGAATAAAGACTTGGATTCTTAAATCAAAGCTGCACGGATGTGTTTTATTTTGCACTTCCACTTCGAAACTTCGTGTGAAAAATCTCACGTAAAAGAAATTCCGTGCTGTAACTGTTTTTCCGTGAAAGTGAGAAAGTGTGTTGCGCGTTCGACTGTTGATTTTCAATGCCCTCTACTCCATTTCAATTCGTTCTTCGTTCGTGTTTAACCTTAACGACATTTCTCATCTATACTACCTAGTTGGTAACTTAATGATAATTGATCGTGTAATTCGAATTTGCTTCGTTAAAATCCAAAAATTAAAATCTTCGTTGAATTCCCAACACTTCGGAAACTACCCTATCCGGTTATCCTCGAGAAAACAATAGAGATGATGATTTTGGAAATATAAATAAAACTTAGACAAGTAATATTTTGTGTGTTTTTTTTTATTAAAAAAAATCCCATTTCAATAAGCCATAAAATCCAAGCCTTTCTGCTCGTCACGGAGTCAATTAATCTGATGAAAACGGTTTGCTGCAAAACCATGTCAAATGCAGTGCCTTCCAACCACTTTATCGCTGTTTATTAAGGTGTATAAAAGGGCAACGGTCAGAATGCTGTGGGAAATAAAAATGACACTACCACGAAATAGAATATTTTTTCCATCGCAGTATGCGTTGGATTTTTTCAACTGCATCATCTGTAGTGAACGGTGCATACTTTCTTAATTTATCTCTTCTTCAATCTATCGCAAACACATTTTCATACAACTGAAAAATGGAAGCCTAGAAATGAGCTCGATGTACAGACGGATACACTACATTGTCCTTGCTGTTTACTGCGTGTCACACGTCAAATTAGCATAAACTTAGAATGGTTTCCTGCTGCTACTGACTCAATTAATGGCTGTCACCGACGAGATTATAGCCATTGGAAGAATGATTTTGCAGGCTAGGCATTTACTAAAGTTTTCGCTATCCTCTTTTTGCGGTCCATTTGCGATGAATAAAACTTCAATGCATTTAATGAATTTATTCACGAGCACTTTAACCTCTCCGAGCACACAACTTGGTACATAAAGCTATAACGCTTTTTCATGTAATTATTAATGTAATAAAAATGCTTCCAATCGGCTGTGGATGGAAATTTCTTCTCCGATGAATTTTTTTTACGTGTTCTTACATTTCAATGAATTGATTCACAAAACAGATAAAAGGGTGGAAAATAAATAAAGCTCGCATGCAAAACAATAGCTTTATTTTTCAAGTGAAATAAACCAATCTCAAAAACATACATTTACACATAAATATCAAAGATAAACTATTCTACTCAGTGGCTGCCACTGAGTAAATCCCCAAACGATAAACTCACCGTAGGCCTTTGGCTCCAACACGGGAACGGCCAAGCACAAACAAATGAGTTTAAACAAAGACACCTGCCAACCGTTCGTTCCCTCGCCGGGAATTCTTAAACATGAGCGAAAGCATCGTCCTTGCTTCCCTCGGTGTACCCAGACGACATTATGCAGCTGGTGTCCCGAAACATCGCAGCATGCATGCTTCTGCTACACCGTCCACAGGCTTTTTTTTTTGTTTTGCTAGTAACTGCAAATATCCTCCAAGCATCACACATCACCGAAAGCACTACCCAACCCAGCAGTGGCAGGACGCGTACGAGCACACAGCCGATCCCCTGAAGCAATTGTGCTGTAATTCATGCCCTTCATGCTCATCTTCAAATACGAACGCTCAAACCCACTCGACCACCGGTTTTGCTTACCCTTCTTACCCTCCCTGTGCGCGAAGAAAGCTTTCCCTCATTTCGAAGCTATTTCGCTCAACCCGACCGCTGCTCCGTGCTAGCTAACCCGTTGCCCCTGTTAGCAGTTATGAAATATTCACGGAATGTTTCCCTTCTGAGAAGCAGGGGAGTAGAGAGCGAAAAAGAAAAACAACACCCCACAACGAGCCGGGAAACATGGCCCGAGCAGACCCAGCTACAACAACGGCCAAAACGTGAAGCCAAGATACACAGACAAGCTCAAGAAACGCACGCTGGGCCGGGCTCGTGCAGGTCTGCTGCACGATAAGCGGAATGCACATGCGAAACCCGGAAAAGCGTGCGATGGAACGCTAAGGATCGTCGGCTTCCCTTGGCTGTTTCTTTTGTCTTCCTGCTGCCTAGGATCCGTGGGGAAACGTTCAAGAAAACCGGCACAAGTCGCGAACAAGACTCATCCCGCTTGGAGCCCGTCGTCGTCGTCGTCGCATATCTTAGCCCTCAGGCTATAGATCATCGGAAAAACCTTCTGGGTCCTCGAGTAGCGTGGGCGCAGGGAGCAAAGGAGAAAAACAG
Organism: Anopheles epiroticus; assembly: GCA_000349105.1. Taxonomy (NCBI): domain Eukaryota; kingdom Metazoa; phylum Arthropoda; class Insecta; order Diptera; family Culicidae; genus Anopheles; species Anopheles epiroticus. The sequence goes on along the minus strand of KB670391.1, from coordinate 462,233 downwards.
CACCCAAACCCAGCCCGGGCTATTTTATGCTGTCCCAAAAAGTGTTCCCTTTTTGGCGCACAGCCGTGTGTGCCCCATGCCCCGGCCTTCCAGTAAACTGTTCTAAGTCAAGCGAAAGAACGGAAGAGAGTGGAAGGAATAGAAAGCACCAAAAAATGTGTACGAAAAAATGTAAAGAGAGGATGACAGAGGAGGAGAAGGGGATCCTGCTTCCCGGGACTCGGGTACGCTTTTATGCCATTTTCATACATTCCCTCCACCCCTCTGCTACCCCTGTGCTGTTCCTGGCATCATATTTTTTGTTGGCTCGTGAACTTTCCCAGCCGGTTGCGAGTTTGACGCAATTCGGGATGCAAATATATTTTCCGCCGACCAACTAAAACGGGAACTAAAATTTCATCGCTCTGCGAAACGACATCTCCAGCGAAACTTCCCCGGAAAAAAAAGGGAACCGACCGGAAAGGAAGGATGGCCAGGCCAGGTCTCCCTCCCTCTGACCACAGTGTCACCCTTCTTGTGTATGAATTATGATCGTGTAGGGCCATATCGCTAGTGCGGTACTTTTTCTTCGGCGGTTACGGATATTTTATTAAACTTTTTTCTTTCGCCACCACCACCACCACCCGTCCGAGCATTGGGCGAAACAAGAATTTAACCGGGGTGTGGTCAGCAGTGCATTCGTCCCGCTTTTTGCTGAACGGTGCTGGCGGTTTCCCAGACAGAAAGGAATGGTTGGTGTTGGGCTTTTTGAATTTTCGCTCACTGAACTGCATAGCTGTGGTCATCGGAACATTTTGATCCACTGCTGCTGGGTAAAGCAGGACGCCCGTGCGCTGGGCTGAACCGTTTTCCGTTAGGTTTGGGGTACAATTTTACAGTTTTGTCAGCTTGCAGAGAGTTCTTGCGATATGGACAGGACCGGATAAATGCATTTGGCACCACGGTGGCGGCTAATATGTTATACAAAGACATATTTTTAACATACCAATTGAGCCTACGGAAAGCATTGGGGGGGGGGGGGGAGTAGAAACAATAGGTGCGATAAGGATGTAAATTCGAGCAAGTTATTTCTTCTATGTGATCAATTTTATATGGTGTTGTTTATAAAAAAGTCAGTTTATAAAAAAGTTTATAAAAAACTGCCAAAAAGGAATCTGATTAAATTCCAAACAAAAAATGCGTTGTAGTTTTAAACAAAAAAATATTTTATTTTCGATAAGCATACAGACTACTCTTCAATTGAATGATTTAGTTGGTGATTTTTATTTTATCGTAATGACCGTTTTGTTTAAACATGACAAACAAAGTTTTGAAACATAACATATTTTCAGGCTTTATTGCTTTATTTTATTTTAGTGTTTTTTAATGATTGGTTAAGTATTTAATGTATTTTGATTTAAGTCTGATGACTGATAGTTGGTTTAATCAAATATCATATTTTATTAGCTAGTTGTACAAATATGCAGTCGGCAAAAGGAGAAAAGGTAGCTTAAATAAAAAAAAAACATTAATTTAGTAAATGGCGTTCCGTATCAAGAATACATTTATTCAGGACCAATAGTAAAATAAGAAAAAGAATTACCATAAATTAGTGATAATTTGAAAAGTAAAAAACGATTCAGTAACTACAAGACAATCAATAAATAACATAATATTTTATCTCACTGCGTAACGGTACTGAACAAATATAATTAAACATGAAAGTTTACGCTTCTTACACACCGAGCGTTCCTCAGCTCCATATTTACTGGATCGTTGCTAAACATGAGAGAAGGACAAACATTTCCACATTCTCACACTACCTGGTAGGATATCATACGTACAATTAAAATTCAACTTGCCTTACAACTTGTGCAGCCATGCAATGGAATCATTCGTCAATATTTGCTTTCTTTTCCGTAGTAGACGGTCCCTCATCCATCAACCCTTTGCCACAGGCCACAGGAGATGAAAATCGTAGATTCATATGTGGCTCTCCGCATCGCACCAAACTTCATGGCCCCATTGCCCATCAGTCAATCGAACTTTCCGTCATCGCTTTGCCTACAGGACAAATCTAGCCGCAGGCAAACGCAACTCATCGGCTCCCACTCAACTAATCGGTCAACCAAGCTTCCAAGACACTCGAGGGTCACAGTCCTGCCCTGGGCCCGAAAGGATATTAAAACCACTGACAAACATGCGAACCGGGAGTCCGGGAATGTCATGCAATCGTTTCACCTTCCCGGTGGACGGGCTGGTTCATTCCATTCCTTTCCTAAAATCCAGGAAAAGCTGAGGTGCTTTATGCGCTTGACGGCAAAAACTGGGTATTAAAACGGACGAGCTGGTACTGGGTAAGTGTGGTTTTTCGATATCAAGTGAATGTTTGCGTAGGTATGTCATCGTATCGGTCCGGACTGGCACAGATAAATTGCGTGTAACTGCGTGAATGACTTCCGGGTGAATTGAAGAACTTAGTAGATTACAAGCGAGGGGCAGTTCGAACGTGGAAATTTGTTCACAGAAATGGTTTAGGTTTTTAAATAGTTTTACAGGAAGAGGAAATCATTTTTAAAGTAAATTAAACGTTATTGCTTTTACAAAAATAATCTTTTCCAGGGAAGGATAAAGAAACCATTAAAATAAAAGACTTGTGAATGGCAAAAGGTGAAACACAAACAAAAAAGGCGAACCACTTTGAGGCACAACCTCTCCAGCAACGTGACGCTCTGCTTTCAAATATAGTGCGCCATTCTAACCAAAAATAAGCAGTATAATGGACTTTTCTCCTATCCACACCCTCGATCCATTCATAGAAACAACTGACTTTTGTGGCTAAATAAGAAATGAATTGAAAAGTACAACACAACAAAAAACGAGACACTCACAGACTTTTCTTTTGCGCTCTCCAATCGTGAAGCGTAAAACAAACGGCTCGTTAAAACGTGTTCTTTTAATTTCCAAATTAAACACCAGTTTTTCTTTTTGCCCTCTTTGTCTAGCCACACTTTCCGGCTTGATGGGAAAATTATTTTGAAAAGAAGTGAACGGCCGAACTGAACTGCATAAAAAAAAAATTAGGGGAGGGCTCTCGCACACACTGCACCGACAGACATTCTTTTAAAACTATGAAAAGAGTTAGAAGTAGCAGCAGCAGCAGCAGCACTACACCACCCGGCAAAGTGCGGTGTGCAGTAAAACCATCCAATTTCCATTCCCCATCTATCCATCCAGCCAATGATTTCCGGGCGTTTTTGTGTCTTCTATTTTCTCGTACGCGAAATAAGCGCGTCACCGGCACCGCTTGGAGAAACTGCGGACAATAAAACAAACTTTCGCCCGTGAAACAATGAACCGAGCGCAGCGTCTCGTCGGGCGGACGGCGGTTTTGCTAGGGGCGGGCCCAGCTTCTAAAAGTTCACCTTTTCATTCTTTTATTTGCACCCATTTTCATTGGACCCACTCGTATGGATGGAATGCAAAAGCATCGGGGATGGTAGAGGAGAAAGCAGCAGCCTGGTTGAAACCTCATCCGAACCTCTCCCGGGGGCGATTTTGATAAGGGCTTTGGCGTGTTTCGCAGTGCAGATGCTCCACTTGAAAGGTGCGGTTGATGCGTACCAGACGACCAGATGGCCGGAGAAAAACGGAGAGAGACGAAAGACTGAGCGACGAAATGACACGCACGTACGCATACGCACAGCACAGTGTGAGTGGAAAGTAGAGGAAAAACGACCAATTTCAACAAAGTCACAACATTTAGCTTCCACGTAAGGGAATTACTTTTTTTATCTACCTTACCAAGAGATAAAATGGGACAAAACACACACACACACAGCCTTCACTCAAAAGCCCACATTCCTTCCAAAGCAGTCTTCAAAATGGTAACTCCAGAGACAAAAAAAGAAAAATATTTCGGTTTTCCCAAAGCGAAGCAAGAAACAGACCAAGGCAAAAAGTGCATCGAGAAGATGTAAGATAAACCTAACCTGAAAACAACCACCGCTACCGTTCTCCGGGGGACACATAAAAGTGAGGCCTTATGGAAAAGAACCGAAACCTCTCCCCTCCGCCCCCTTCACCAATTCATTACCTAAGGTACAAATTTTCCACCCCGCCCCGCTACGTTAACAGTCCCCCGCAAAGCGCCTGCACGTGGGTGCATAAAGTTTGTTAGTTACTGTACAAGCTAAACTTTTTTCTTCAACAACTTGGGTGCTTTTCCATTAACAAAAGTAGGTACGGGCACTAGCTTTTGGCAAAGTCATCGAATGCCGGTGGTTGGTCCGGAAGGGGGAACTGGCATTTTCCGGGTTCAATAAATCGAATTTACATACAAGCAATGCCCTTCTTCACGAGCAGAGAGGCAACTTCCGGCTGTGTAGGAAAGAAAGTTTAGCCAAGAGTTTTTGTAAGGCTTTTAAGTTTAAATGTAATTACGGGATATTATAAAATGCTGATGGGTAATATTGAACAGGAATTTTGCTGCTCTGTGCAGGCCTGTTCGTGCTGCACTTCAGCCCAGCAACACAATCCAACTAAGTCCTGCAAGAAAGCGCATGAAAACAAGATAGCAAAAGCGGAAATGCGTGTGTGCAACTATTTACTTCGCTGCTTCAAATAAAAAGTTTGTCTTTCCGATTTGCTTGCCCTTCGTGTGGTAGTGCTTCACGTAGAAACGTCCCATCTACGCTCCCACACCGTTACTGCATTTCTAGGGGAAGGGGTCGGGAAAGTCCCTTTACCACTTACCCTTATCCCCCCGCCCCTCCCTCACGGACAAAAAGAGTTTAAAGTTTTATCTCTGCATAATTTACACCGGGAAGGATTGTCGGTACATAAGGAAAACGGTAGTACAGCGTACGGTGTGAGACTTCCGGGAAGATGGCCGCAACCGCAGAGCCAATGGCAAGATTCGGTAGAGGCAATTTTCCAACGAACGCTTACGACACTCGGCAACGGGCTCACGGTTGCTCACGGTGGCACACACAACTTTGGACAATTGGATTAGCTTTTAATCTGCGGAATCGTAAATCAGTGACCCAGGGCCTTTTTATGTGGTGTGACAGGAGCGTTCTCCCTTCTTTAAACTATACCCACCAGAGTTTGTGAAAGAAACACCAGCACGAGGGAACATTGTGGCGTTTCCGTTCCCTGTTTAGGGGGCTTCCTTGTTAAACACGTGTATTTTTGCTGTTCCAAGCGTTGCCTTGTTTCGACAATTTGTTTCGACCGGATTGAACGATTGTTAACGCTGCTCACACGCCTGACGTCGAACGTTACATCCTTCCCTGTTCTGTCCTCCCTACTGAAGCCCTCCCGCTGCACCACACTTCCTTCCACTAATTAATAAAAGTGAGCTACTGCCAGACGCATCGACGTGTGACGGTGAGCGAAACCGAAGCCAGTGCGATTAATTTTCCCCAAATCCCATTAAATCACATCAGGCATCACGGTCAGACAAAAGACCGGATGTGTTCGGTGCTCGTGAGGGCACGCATCGGCTTCGCGGCGTCGGTGGGCTGCGGCAGCTGAAATTCCCTGCGCCCTGTTCATATGCCACTCGGCATGACAAGCCCGAACCGAACAAGACAGTGACGTAAGTGAGTGGCACGGACTGGCTGCCAAACCTTTCCACCCAAACCAAAAAAAAAAACATGGGAGATGGTTAGGAGGTGGAACGGATTCTTACACTTCTCTCGGAAAACACCTCCTTTTACCATCTCTCTACCTTCCCCGAACCATCATGGAAGCTACCGGAGGAAGCTTATACCGGTGCGCTTAGCAGTAGCAGCAGCGGCAACAAATTCGGTATGCAAAATGTACTGTCGACTGCTGCGTGATCAGCATGTACGAATCGAAGCAATAACCATCCGAGCGACAGTGCTGGTACAGGGAGGAGCGCGCGTAAGGTGTCAAAAAACGGCATCGGAAGCCGTACGGTGGCAAATCCTTTTGCTGCGCGGCAGTCGTGGATCTTATGCTGGAAGGAGGATGAACCAAAAGAAAAAAAAGAGTGCTAGAGGAAACTCATTTTAGTCGGAAAAAGGGGAACGAGAGGCATGACGCTTCTTGCCCGCAAAATGGCCATCAACGACGGTGAGTGTGGTGTTGCATGATTCCTGTGCCGCCACGTTCGGCTGGCAGCAAGAGCCAGAGGACGCCAACTGATGAAAGTTAATTTGGGAGGTAAATTTAACAAAGAGCTTCGTGCCGCAACTCAACAAGCAGCTGGTTTTCTGTGAGACGCTGGTCCCTATCGGTGACATCCGATACGGCGGTGCGTCTCCGGAGCATGGAGAACTCTTTTCTAGGGGAGTGGTTTTTTTTTGCTGGAGAATAATTTCAAGGACAGTAAGGACAGTGTCATAAAGTATGCTCTCATAATAATAGAATTGTTAGACTAATTAATAAATCAATTTTACTATCCATAATACGCCATTACATATATAATATAGCAAAATCTCCTTTCAACTAGATTTTTTATACTAATTAACTAATCAATTTAGCAATACGGCCAGGCCGTTACTACTGAATAAAAAAAAACAATCAATTTAATCATCCATAACAAACCATCACATAGAGTTCTTTATGCTTAACCTCAATTAATAAAGCTTTCTTTTACTTTTATAAATAACTGTTTTATTGTTTTATTTACAATGTTAATTGTTGAAAATCACGTATCGTTCTTTTTGGATATTCATTTTATTTAACAGACCCGATTAGGTAACCTTTACTCTTATTATAACATTATGAAAATTGTTTTACCCAGTTTTATAACATAACATTGAAAATGAGTGTTATAACATGCAAATCGGCTTTAGTGTTGTGAATGTTACAATATTAAACACATTGGTAAGGACCATTCTTTCCTTGAAATACTGTCCTCGAAATAAATAAATGACACAACCCTAGTCACAACCGAAATTCTAACATTAAAAAAAAAGAAGTTCCCTATCAGCACTCAGAACCCTTAGCTGATGTATAGGAGTTCAACAAATATACACACGAGTGAACATAAATTTCCCCGTACTCCCTTTCCCTTCTCAGATCCCTTCGTCCGATCCCTTTTGCCCCAACGTCACGGGTACCGGATGGACCTTAAAAAGTAAAAAACAAACACAAAACGAAGCCCGAAAGCATACATGCCGAACATAACTGTCACATAATCAAATAGCAAATTCTCCTGCTGATTGTAAACCCGTTGCGCGCGCGCTGGGCAGAAAGCAGCGGGTAAGTATTGATGTTTGTTTTGGTTTGGCTATTTTGTTTCCCGAGAGAGAGAGAGAGAGATAAAAAAACACACACCCACACACACATGCAAACATGTTTCGTGCTCGTTTCTTCTTGCTTTTCGTCTAAAACAATTTGTTTTATCTTTAACAAAAAAAAAAGCAACCACAAAAATGGCCCTCACAGTTCAGCGTTTTTGTTGCCATTCGTTCGGACAATGCAACGGTCCAAACGGTTTCGAATCAGCTTGAGCTGTTGCCTGCATACCACACCTAAAACAAAACACAGCCACAACCCTGTCTCAGCAAGCCGTGCGTCAAAGCTGTGCACTGCCTGAGCACGGTGAATGTTTGCACAGGTTCCATAAGCTCACTTGCGAGCTTTACACGCAACAGCCGCTCACCTCACTGCGCCCTGACACTGGCACTGGAAAGCTTTCGGGAGTTTTCACACGCATGGTTGCTTGTTGCTCGCGCAAACTGGCTGCGTACACGCCTCACGCTATGTCGCTATGCAGCCTTACTACCCGGTGCACCCGGTTGCACGATAACATTTTTATCGCTCATCCCCACCGGGAAGAGCCTAATCCGAAAGAAACACACTAACAAATGGAACATGCGTTCACTGTGCAGAACTACATTCTACAGTTCTACAGTAGGTACGTCCAAGTAGAGTTGGGCAAGTTTTATTTTTTTAATTTTTTTTTCCATCAAACACAGATTTCTTTTTTATTGCTCTAAAAACTCGAAGACACTTCACCATCAGAAGTACATTAGTATAAAAGTTTGCGCTAGTCGTTTTTTTTCACTTCGTTTCCGTGAAAACTTCCAACTGTCATCTTGAGGCCAGCAACCAATATGATCCACTTATCACTTGGAACTGGCAAAAGAAATGTTTCTTCCCTCCTTTCAAATCCATTGGTGCACAAACGAACGTTCCACTCGCTATTGATGACGGTAAGTAACACGGAACGCCTGCATCTCGAACCGTCGAGAATACGCAACAGCAAACACCTCTTGCGGAACGTGTGTGTGTGCGTGTTTGACAAAGTTATTGTTCGCCGGCGATCCGGCTTGTGGCCGTCTTTTTAACGTCTTTATCAAACAAGTGTGGCAGGCTTCAAGAGTGCCGTGTGGAAATGCCGTAGGCACGTTTTCATCATTATCTTTGGATGTTTCCGGTGAATTCGTTTCGAGCCCCATTCATTTTCCAGCGCGCACCGTCCTAAGTGCTGCAGCAGCACCGGTGATTGCTACCGTTCGCTGAAGCTTGCTTTAGTTATTTGCTTTTAAAAAAAGGGTGAACACACACACACACACACACTGCATTCACCAGTTCGATCACTTTGTCCGAACTGCTCTCCCTCGGTCACGGCAGATCGCGCGAAAAGTTCGTGCACCGAAGCGATGTTCGTTTTTATTTTGCCCGCTAAGGTTATCGCTTCCAGCGACAATATCCCTCAATGGCAAACAATTTTCCTTTTTTCCTTTTTGCTTCTGTTTTTGTGCGCGTCCCACACTTAAACGCCGACCTCAGCCCACCCAATGTGCATCGGTGGTGCGTTTCTTTCGCTCCCCCTTATTACCCTTTTCCACTTCCCAACCCCCGGTGCGGAAAGGGACAGACCGCCCTCGGATCGGTGGCCTGTGGAAGGTCTGGACGAAATACGGCACCGGTCTCTCTAAACTATGGCGGCGATAGTGTGGCGCGCACTCGGTAACGGAAACACATTATATACAGATTTTAAGCGAAACATCCCATTTACGGTAAGAACCGTTCGGTTTTGCCGTTCGATACGTGCCGTGAATGCGCGCCCTTCCCTGAGTGGAAACGATACTTGAGCCTTAAAAGCGTTTCACGCTGCAACACGCGGGCGGGACCTCGGGAGGGAGAAAAAAAAACCTTCTTTCCATCGCTTTAAAATTCAACAGGATGGCCAGTGTGCGAACGGGTACGGGTCCGCCTGGTGCTTGTGTAGCATGATTCGGGGTTTTTTTTGCGCTCCATCCACAAAGAACGGTAAAACATGCTTTTCGCCCTGATAAAAGGCAGCGTGTCAAACTCATTGTAACTGACCTTCCATTAAGCCTGTGTGCTGTTGCACCTTGTGTATGCAGATAAACGGGTAATTCACCATCCCATTCACTGCTGGCACTTGCACAATATTCCATTAACATCTAAATTAAATTTTGCACCCGATTTGCTGCTTTCCCGTGACACCCATTATGCGATCTACTATTGCTCGGGGTCGGGGAACATTTGACGAAACGCTCGCAGCGGAAATACTAACTGGGGGACAGATTAGAATGAATAGCAAAGGCCCATTTCCGGCCCTTCACACGGGAACAGGATATTGCTGCTGGAACGCACACGAGCCGCACATTCCACCATTCGAAAGCACGCGGACACACACCCACACAAACTCACCCACTCACACTCATAAAAAAGAAGCGCTTTCCCTTCTACCGACGAGACGGCAAAAAAAGAAAGAACAAAGAATCGTCCATGCTGTTGACGCAATTGAGGAAAACCGTCCATTTGCGAAGAGTGAAGGGGAATTATTTTTAATTAAATTCACATCTTCACTGCCCACGGCCATTGGTGCCGCCAAGGAAGGAGGATTTCTGGCCGGAATTGGCAGTGCATTCGCGGCCCCAATCCGTCGAACGGTGGAGGAACAAGTGTTTGCAAGTAGATCGAAGTGAAGCAAAAGTGAGATTGACGCTTTAACTCAATTTAGTTCAACTTTTATGAGATGGAAAGGCAAAATGGCGAAGCATTCTATGCCACACACCAAGGCACCAAGGCTCGCACACACACAGGGCGAGTGCGTGGAAGCGAAAAGCCACAGAAATTACCAATCAAATTATCCATCAAACCGCGGCACGATAAACAATGGTAAGTTTGGCGCGGAAGGAAAAAAAAACACAGTTAAATTAAATCAATATTCCCGTGCGTACATCTTTGGCACGGCTGACGGGGCACAACGCCATCCCATGCCGTACGCGTGTATCATCATTCGCCTGATTACACTCTTTTTATTATTGCGTGCGCTCGGTCTGCCAATATTTGTAGAGCGTGACTGTATAACAAATGATACTGCTACTTCCGCCCTAGGAGGGAAGGGAGTGGATCCACCGCTAGTTCCCGATGCTATGCAAATGTTTAAGTTTACGGGCAACATCGATTTTCATTTAGCGTGCGAAGGGGAATTATTACCCCGGTCCGGATCACACAAACGTGAAATGAAATCAAAAAGCGCGTTACAATTTTAAGCTCTTCCTCGTGTTTGACGAGTGCTTTGATTGCCACCCTAGGTGTGTGGGTGTGTGTGTTCGAGTGTGTCTTCCTCCCTTTTTGCGCTTCTACATGCCCGCCCCAAAAACGATATAATTTGATTCCCGATTGCCCATAACTGGTCGGCGGTCACAGATTCGTAACGATGCAACTAATATGCTGTTTATGGTTTGAGATTTACAAGTGATTTTATTACCGCGACCTGTCCGCCGACCCCAACTGGGGCGTTTGATGCGATGGCATGGATCGTATTGCTTCGCGATTGCGTGACCAAATATTAAGCGAACTCCCCATTTAGCTGCAGCACCACAAATCCAATCCGTGACCGGGCGTTGGAATTCTGGACGTAGCGCGGTTCTGCTCGAATTATGTTGGCAAGGTGCAGGGAGAGTGTGTGGTGAATATAAAATACTTCAGTGCAGAAATCAAACCACTCTGTTCGTCGATTTTGTGTCGGTACTGTTCCAAGTACCGATTTCGGGCTGAACGTGTGCTTGTGTCATTTTACAATTCCACTCAAAACGCCGATGAAGGATGAAAGCTTTTTTATGTACCCCGAGCGCTTAACGGTTGATGTGTGGCATTGCTTGTGCTATAGGGTTGCATTCATCAAGGTAAGGCATTTCAAGGAACCTTTTCTTTTGCTGTGAGCAAATTGAAATTGGATGAATAGCATGAGCATTAGGTAGCTGTGCCGGTGAAATGGCCTCATGTCGTTTGGAGGGCGTGTAGGAGTGGTACGGAATGCTAATTATCATCAACATCTACGGCAGTGCAAAAGGTGTAAAGTGTTTTGATGGAAATCCCAGAAATATGTTTGCAAATCTTATATTGTATATGTAGGAATCAGGAACATTAAGATCGGTACCTAAAATAAAAATAAAAAAATTATTACTGGTTATAAATGTAGTGTCAAGTTGCGTTTGCGAAATAAAATGTATCAAATGATTGGGTTCGATGCTAAGAACAATTTACTTGTAACGAACAAAGGAGCTTTTTAATGCCATTTTGCTATGTATTTAGGTCATTAGAAAAGAAATAGTAATTTTCTGATTTAATAATTGAACGTAAAACGTACAATTTAAAAAGCATTCTTCGGAGACATTCAGAACACGAAGCCTGTACCTTAGAGGCCTACACTAATTGCAGACTTATGCCAGCTTCCCGATGCTGCCCAGAACCATTTGCGTGGAGGTAACGATCCTGACGCTCGCTTCCCTCCACCATCACCCAACACAAACCCGGCCGGAATGGCGACTCAATTAAATACTCATTACACGCGGGCCAGATGCTAGCCATTAATTTTCGCTACACTTTATTTACAAAAGTTTTCTTCCCCATGCCGTGCCTTTTTCCTTCCGGGACAGGGCACGTTTGCCCCATACTGTCACACGAAAACAATTCACACTTTCATCGGTCATGCGGCAATGGTGGCTCGTCCGTCGACGAGCATCAGCTGTTGACACATTTTAATCTGCTTTGGCATCTTTGGACCCGGGTGGTGCAACCGGAATCACGGTGCGTAAAACAAAAATCATGCCTTAACGCTTAGCCATCAGACATCAGGAAGCGGTACGGTTTGCTCGTTGCTTGCAGAGCAATCATTTCTAGAGCTCCCGAGACCACATTCAGAACCGTTTCCGGCTAGCAGCGACGTAAGTGTAACGTCCGGGTTTGACCGACTGGAAGTCAAGCGTTAACGCAGGTCCAGCATGCGAAGGTAATTGCGCCTTGGCTTCGGCTAGATGGAACGGCACCTTGAAAGAAAGCTAAACCGAGAAACAAAACCGAACCATTTCCGGGCAGCGCAACCTTCCCCGCTTCCCGCCACCTGCCTAACGGCGAGCATGTCACCTGCCGGAAGTCATTTTGCCAGCATTATGTAACACTCGCACGGTGGTTGCATTCATTTCCGCCCCGCCAAGGACTGCACAACGTATGGAAGCTGAACGCTCAACTCCAAACCCAAAACCCCTCTCCTATTTTGCCATTCGTTTCCTTTTCGATAGGAGCGAAGCAAAAAAAATGTCCAGAGTTTCTTTTCCATGTGCTGCCTCTGTGCGACATTTGCTAGCAGTTCTATTCCAGCGACAATAAATTAACTGATGGTGACGCGTGCTCGATGGGCAAGAGGGAAACTCCCGCCTGCTCGTAGAGTCGTCCTCTTTGTGAACCTTTTGACTCCCCTTCCTCGCAATCCCCGTCCTTTTTAAACCATCGCCAAAACCCTGGCCCAGCTACGCCCGTACAACGCCCGGCTAGTGTCTAGGTTGGCGAAAGGACGAAACACGTGGCAAGCGTAGCTCGCTCGAAATAGCCCACCCGCGTGAGAGTTGTCGTAGCTTACTCGTGTGCTGTGGCAAATTTTACGTCGAACTGGGAGGATAGTGGAGATATCTAGCAAAAAAATAAGAGACGAACCAAAGCGATGGTTCCAACGTCATCGTCAAAAAAAGTTCTATTCCAGGCATCGCCACCGTGCACACGTTAACCACTTTCCCGCACCGAGGCGAACGTGAGCTCGGTGAACAGTGAGCCGGAGCTGGATGAGAAAGAGAAAACTCATCGCCTTGGACGGGAAACTCACCGTCAACTCCACTCGCCAGCCACAGCCCACAGTGGGTGAGTGTGTGTTTGTGTTGGAGGCTTTGGAGGACAGAGGTGTGATTTTCCTTCGTTGCTCCTTCGTCAACCTGTTCGGTGGCGGAAAGCTCGATCTCGCCCATGCGCACTGGGCGTACGCAAAGTGAGAGAGCGAGTGAGAGAGCGAAGCGCAGCATCGAGATGGAAAACAAAACACAAACTCTCCCTCTTTCTTTCTCGCGCTCTTCGCACAGCATCCCACTCTGAAGCACGCAGCATCCCGTGCGCCGTGTGGGCAACGGTGTTTGCAGTAGTAGTAGTAGTAGTAGTAGTAGTAGTAGTAGTGGTAACGGCAATAGACAACTGACGTCCCACTGAAAGAGTAGAAAAACGCTCACAGGAGAGAAAACAGAGAGCGTGGTAGCAAAACAAAAAAAAAACCCTTCACAACGCGTGTGTTTTGCAAAGGGTGTGGAGCAGTCAGGCTTAGCTGGCAATATAGGGCTTGCTGGTGCTCACCCCCGAAGCCACAGCGAAACCTCGCTAACCGACGCCCGACTGGTTAGCGCCTCTAGCGGCCGACGCGGAGAGCAAAACGTCAATTGCCGAACGAAGAAAACGTCTGCGGGACGTGAACGTGCAGTCCGATTTTTGGCCAATTTTACCACCGAAAGTGACGTGTTTGTAGGGACGGCCCAGCGTTGACCGGCCGTGTTTCGCTGTGTTTCGGTGTGGTCAGCATAAATTTCCCACCAGCCAGCCCGTTTGCAAGTGCGTGCGTGCGTGCGGGTGCCTTTTTCTTCCGGGAGCAGAAAGCAATTCTTACAGCATCCCGAAAAAAAACAAAGGACGGCTCCTCGTCCTAGTAGGCTGTGTTTGTTTCTCCCTGCTACCAACTGTCAAACGGACGTATTGGGTGCGCGTGTGTGTGTGCATGTTTTCGCCCTCCTTGACAGATGAACCGACGGTAAGGAATCGGGCAGCGCAAAAGAAGAGTTCCGTGATTCCGCCCGTCAAGAATGGTGCTGCCAGTGCTGCCCTGCCGGTTGTTCGCTAGTGCTCGAGAGAAGTGGTGCGTATTGATACGTTGCGTCTAGTGTAACGGATGTGACCATTGGTGTTGTTTCGCCATCCGCACCGTTTGATGGACACGTAAGGTGCACACTGCCTGCTTTAACCACTCCGACTGCCAATCGTCCAAGTGCGTTGGCCGCGAAACGGACCAAAACAAAGCTCACACGGCCGGAAGCTCGTAAAAAGACACGCGGCAACACGAGAAAGGGACGATGGGGACGCGGTTGGCCGGTTTCAGGCGCACCCCGCTTGCCGACCGGTGGATGACGATCGGTATCGTGCTGCTGTGCATGGTGATTGGTAGTGTGTGGGCGAACCCGGACGCCAAACGGCTGTACGACGATCTGCTGAGTAATTACAACCGGTTGATACGACCTGTCAGCAACAACACCGATACGGTGCTGGTCAAGCTGGGATTACGGCTGTCACAGCTGATCGATCTGGTAAGTAACTGCTGGCGGTGCGACGGATGTAGTTCTTTCTTTTGCTCGCATATCCAGCACAATGTTTTCTTTACTTAATTAAACATATGATTTTTGCAAATTTTAACAAAAAATGTGAACCCTACGTATATAGAATGGGAAATCAATTCAATCATTTAATTATTTATTTTATATTTTATTGATTCCTCTATAACTAGCACTAACAACCTACGAGCAGGGTATGATATAGTTAATCTATTTGCACATCCTTTGAATGCGCATGTGCAGTACCAGCTAGTAGGTAAAGCAAAGAAGTTCAAATCCCATTCGGCATTGTCTCTCCATACGCTCGTGTTGTGCTTATCTGCCATTTTATGCTTTAGAATCATCTGCAGTCAAAATTTATCGTTTTGTTTGTATTCTTTTGTATTTGGTATGGTTGTAAGTCTAATAATCAATCACCCAAATAAACTTTATCAGTTACCAACATTTTAAAACATGCCTATTTGGGACGCAACATAAAAATCATAAAAAAAGACGTGTTATCATAAAAAACAACAGAGGAACAACTATGAACTATACCATACGAATTTGGCATTTTTGTGAAATTTTCAAAAGATTACATTACATTAGGATAACTGAAAGAGAAATAAAATTATTATAATTTATCGATAGTTTTATGGAATATCATTACTTGAGTATTTAAAATTGCACAAGAGTAGCAACGTCGTTTCATATGATTTTTAATTTGATTTGCTTCACTTATTTATAGATATTAAATTGAAACATAGACACACTTTTCACGTTTTCTTTTGCTTTATTTTACATTTTTTAAATCCATTTACAGTTATCTCAAACGAACTTTCCTTCTCGTTGCTTCGTGCAGCATTTATGCTTATGTTTTCCCAGCCGTTCACGCCTCATTTAAATCTGAATCAGAAAGAAGTCGTTCCAGTCCCAACACTCTGCTTGATTGTCTCCGCTTGCACATGCACACATTACACATGCAAATTCCTATGCATCACAAGCGCAGCTTTACCATCCATAGGTATGACGGTGTGATTTAATCAAGGGTGAGCAGATAACCGGTCACATTCATCATCCGCTGCGGTGCAGCATAATGCAACCGAGGCACCATTCGGAACTGAAACTGATTCCCTGATTTGCATCATCCGGTCCGGGTGTTTGCAAACGTGCGAACGTTTTCTTTCCTTTTTTCATGAGGCAGAAGTGCCTCGACACACCCTTACTGCTTGTGCAATGTACACAACCCTCTCTCCCACCCTCCCTCGCCACACACATTCACACACGCGATACAGGAACGGTTCATCTCCATTGAGGGAGAAAATCTCAAATTTAATTTAAATCAACCATCCCCCGGGCATTGCTTATCCCCAGCGCCGAGTGTCTCGAGCAAGGGGTTTTAACTAAAGATAATATCACCCCCTTTCCCCGGGCATTCTTTCACCCTCGAGCATCCTTGCCTACCGGTTGCGTTCGCAAGCCCCTGCAGCCGAGCTCCTGCACTGCAGGGCTCGAGAATGACTGTGTCGGTGTCGGCTAGCAGAACCTACCAGCATCTAGCTCACGTACGTCCGTGTGAGACGAAACTCGCTCGATTCACTCTGCACAGCATCAAACTCTTTCGTCGTCACAGTTTTTGCGGACGGTTTCACCATCCCACCCTTCAACCGTGCTGTGGGGTGGCCCGCACGGTGGGAGAAGGAAAATTGCTCCAGAACCGCTGATGCATAAGTAAATTCTTGTTGCCCGATTACCGCCCGAAACCAAAGCCCTCGCGGGCGTGTCCCACCCACCGCACTCTCTACATCAACAGACGGGAAATCACCGACCCCCGGCTTCCACCCACCCTATTATGCATGCATACACTCGAACACGAAAGATGTGGGTGGGAGAAAGTGTGGAGGTGGGAACACGGATCATGGCACGGTTAGAAATAACGAGCAGTGAAAATAACTGCATCTATGGGGCCGAAGACTTTTCTAATGCTCAAGTGCTTTCGGTTGAGCAAACCATGATGGGATAAACAGATATGGGCCCGGGCTCTCTCTCTCTCCGCCTGTTTCCTCCAACCACGAGCAGCGCGTTGAAGGGACGGGGAGGGAGGGTGGGGAGGGGTGTCCAGGAAATGAAATTCTAGCGAGGAAACGAAGCGCTAGAAAACCCGCTCGGAAAAGGATCTCGTAATCCGAGAGGTGCATCAGCGTCACCGGGCACCGTACCGGTTCACGCTGTCCGCTGCCGCTATCGCTGTACAATCAAATTGAGGAAATATAATTTCAACCATCACGGCAACTGTAGATGGCCATCGTGTGTACGCAAGAAGATGCCGTTGGCCAGCACAGTTGCATATTTTCTTTTCTCTTCGAATGGAGGTTTTTTTCCTGTTTCGAATGAAATTTACTGCCTTTTAGCGTAAGGTTGAAATGTGATTCCAAAGCAGACAAACGGCTGCCACCTGAGTGGGAAAGCAGAAGCGAGGTACAAAGTAGATCAATTGCAACCGCGTTGACGTTTATTTCATTGCAGCTTGAAAGCAAAATCGATTTGTAGCGCTCTCGTTCGTCCTGCACCTGCACCCTTTCGAGTACCGGGTGTTATCTTCAGTGCTTGATCAAGCTTGCTTTACTGCGGGCGGGATGATTCGATGCATTTCCCATTTCAGGTGATTTTCTTTAACGAGTTTCTCACACCAATTTTCTCTTTCTCTTTGCAGAATTTGAAAGATCAAATCTTGACGACTAATATTTGGCTTGAGCATGTAAGTGACAGTGATTCTTGTAAATTGGAAATTTATCTTTAGCAATGTACTTTGTTTCTTGTATATCGTTTCTTTTCCTATTTTGTTTTAAATGTGTTGAAGAAAGCTTTTTATTTGTTTTTGCAAACTCATACAGTACATTTCTACGAGCACATAGCTTTATAGCAGGCAACACGCAGTGGTTTATCACTTTGTCCACTTAAGGTACATTAGTGTGCGTATAAACCCGTACGTCGAGCGTCACCTTTCGATTTCTGCAACGACCACAAACTCAGCGCACTGACCGCACAGCCCGTCTTTGGAGTGGACCCGGGCTATCTTCGTGCGGATGCTGGTCCGTAATCACGTTCATTAAACAAATTAAAAAGGCCTGTGCAAACAAACGTTTCGGTCCGATCCTATGCCACTTTCGAGCGTAACACGGACTAAGTGTTTCTTGTGCTGACATCATCCACTCTCGTGCGCACACCGAACAACGGGTCTCCTTCGCTTTCCTCCCATCGTTTGCGTCGAACGATTTGTGGAGATTTTGCCACACTGAGGGACCTATAAAAGCACGCTTGGTTGGATAAAAAACGACCGGCGAAAAACCAACAGCAAGGGGACACACCACACCAGCCGCACATCGCATGTAGATTACGGTCCAGAATCCGCCGTACGGCAAACGCATAAAGCGTGCAAACAGGAGCCGCGGTACGCACATAACACATTTCTGTAACACTCGCACGGTGACAGCAAAGACATAGACACGAAACATACCGGTACGATGTACCGGGATGCTGTTTTATTTCGTTTTTTTTTCTGTATGCGTTCATCCTTCTGTCCAGCAACCTTTCCAAGTGTCAGAAACATGCCGACAACCATTAACCAGCCACTGGCAAAAGTGGAACTGGTTCAGCAAGGTTGGCGAAAACAAAGCAAAAAAAAAAACAAAAAACTTAAAACGAAACCTCCATTGCGTACGTAATGTTTGCACCATTTCACGTTGAGCTGTGGCGTACACACGAACGCTGGCGAAAAAAAGATACCGATCCTTCCTTGATATGTACTTGACAAGCATACCAGATCTGCACCGGTTGATTTCGGTTCCCTTCGGTGTCGGGTGCTAATGATTCATCTAGTGCAGGTGTGGTAACAACCGTGTGCGGCTGCAGCAACCTCACTCACTCAAAAGCACATCTAACGAACGTTACGTCGTTACCAAACAGCATCCATTTGTAACACCTTGTGTCGTGTGCGGGTGCAAGCTCGATAAAGAACATCCCAACCCCCAACAATATGGTGTCAGCGAAGTGAATTAGCATAGAAACCGCTAGAAAGGCTTTTTTGCACTTATCTTCATTTTTTACAAAACGGTTAGAGATTGTACTAATACCCAACTCATTTCTGTATTTTTTTTTCTCCCGAAATCATTAGGAATGGCAAGATCACAAATTCAAATGGGATCCCGCAGAGTACGGTGGCGTCACCGAGCTGTACGTGCCTTCCGAACACATCTGGCTGCCGGATATTGTGCTTTACAACAAGTAAGTCAATTAAAATCTTCAAAGTAGAAAAATAGTGTGTAGCAAAAACATGCTATGCTACAAACACATCGTCGCGATAAATCAAGAAATTTAATTAAATGATAGCATTTAATACGCGAGGCGACATTCAATTATAACCCTCTTTTGCTCATAGATTCAAACATTGAAAAAAAACTAGAACATAGAAACATGCTTAACTCGAGATGACTTTTTGTTAAGTTTCATGACAACTAAGTTCTATGCTTTGTGGTACAGGTGCTTTCATCTTCCATTTCACGGAACGTGCAGATTTATGGTTAATGTTTGAATCATAAAATTACAATGGAGGCGCCCAGTGTTTTGTAAAAGCATCAGTTTCTTTACACATTATTCCATCTTAATTTGGAACGATAATTTTACAAAAAGTAATACAATGAAATAAATCTTATTTGATGAACATGTGGATAGCTTAACCTATAAAATCTATTTTGTTCGGATTATCTTATTATTTTTAATTAAAATTTCTAGTAGTAAGTAGCGATGGAGGCGCCTGGTGGTTTACGATAAGGTTTTAAATTCGCATAATTTGAATCGTTTGTGGCTTGCATAATATTATCGTCACGTTCCAAATTGTTAAAATTACCAATGTCTAAAACATATTTTTTCCAAAGCTTTGGTATTTTCGTCGAAGTTAAACCATTTCTTCCTTGGTTACATGCTCGTCGTGCAATTGATTGTTGCACTGCTTTTGATAAGCCTGCCCTTGCATCCCCGCAGTACCACGTTTCGTTTCCCATCGTAGGCGTAGGAATCAAATAACGTAGGCGTATGCTAATAATGCATTGTCATGCTGAACTCAACATGTTGTGCCGGGCTTTATGGTAGCTTGTCAAAATGCTGCTCGCCCCCCAATGCCGTGTAGCTGCTGCTGTAGGACGACCAGTATCATCTGTGGTAAACATTCATCAAGCAGGAGGGGGTAATGATACCCGGCTGGCCGCTGAGTAGAGGGCGGTCCACCTAAATCGCCCATGTAGTCACGTTAATGATGCTCATCTATCGAGCCAGTTTGCCGGAATTGCTTTGCATTATTTTGTTGAAATCATGACAAAGTCACTACGAGTTCATGAAATGGAATTGACTAACGGTGGCCATCTGAAACGTGTTACCTAATGAGCCTGTAAGGTTTTTTTCTACCCCGCCGGTTGCCCATTACAAGTGATGGATTGTTTAATTAGGATTACGGAATGTAGGGGTTTTTTTCTGGAGAGGACGTACCTTTACTGATTGACTAACGGGTAGGTTTGATGGTATATTCATTGTTACCTTTATTTTCTAGCCGTTGCTTGCTCACACTATCGCGCTTGTAAATTGACTGGACCATTGTAGGTGGACAAAAGATTATCCATTTTCCTACCACTCACAGATTTTTTTTTGGCACATTCCTGTCTAAAGCCGATGATTGGTGGATTGACATTTATTTGTTCTGCATAGCAGCCGCTTCATTTGCACGCCAGCTTGACTCATGAAGCTTGCGGTTTTTGTTGCTCTTGTTGCTGTCGCTTATCCTGATTGGGCGGAGCGCAAGCCACCCAAAGCTGAGACCTTATGTAAATGAGCGGTCCCAAATTCAATTATAATCGCTACGCAGAACATCGAAACAGGGACAAAGTGTGTTTAATGTGGAGAAAATGTTTACTGCAAACGTTGTCCCTTCGTTTGCTCAATGGAAACCGTACACAAGCTTGCACACACACACACACATATGCTTCCCATTTCCCCAATTCGTAGCCTGACAGCTTGCAGAAGCGAAACGCGTAGTAAAGTAAATTTGACAGTCAACAGACAAAGTCAAAACTAAATAAAACAGTCAACTTTTTTCGTAATAAATCAACTGTGCACCAAAGTCAACAAAACACGCTCCCGTCGTTGAATGGAGTATGAACTTGTCGGATTTATTTGTATGTCGGATGTGTGTGTGCTTGTTCGAATTTTAAGGTGTTTTTTTTTTCGCCGAACATTCACATGAATGCAAAAAAAAACTTTTCGTAGTTTGTATTTGCATCTCCAACGCAGCTCCACTAAAGTTTGCTCCTGATTTACGTACGGTAGAATGAAATTGGATGAAGGCTTCCAATAAAAACGACAAAAAGCTACCTTTTTTCGCTCGTTTTTCGCGAAAGTTTACAGAACATGTGTCTCTTTTTATAAAAATAAAGCTGCCAAGCCAATTTCATGTGATGTGCCTTTTGAACCCGTTTTTTGTCTTTCACGTTTGTTTAATTAGTGTTATAACACACTGTTATTTAACTTGTGGTTTTCAGAATGCTGGATTTCGCTTTGGCCGTTGGTTGAAATGTCCCATCAAAAATGCCTTTGAAATAATAATAATAAAATAAAAATGAAACAAAGCAAAGCCATCTCCTCGCCGTGCCGTATTATCCATCCGAGATATGATAAGCCACGGAAATATTACAGTTTAGTGTCCGGGAAGAGACACAATCGTAAAAATTCTAATGTACAGTCTTCATGCCAGAAAGTTATGATGTGCTAATATGACTCCAGCCAACGTGTCGAGCGCGCCGTGTGCAAAATGAGAAAGGTTAATTAAAATACACAACTTCGTCGTAAGCGGGCACAGTGGGACAGTCCCTTCTGCTAGGGTTGGTTTTTATTTATTTTCGGTTTTTGCTTACCCGGCGAGTGGCGTCTGCCTTATCTAGATCATACCTTTACCCTCGGTAAATTATAATTAACACTTTCACGTTTGACCTGCGCCACTGTGTGCCGACGTCAAGTGGCAGGTTGATGTGTGTATGTGTGTGTGTTTGTGGGAGTTTTGCCAGCTCTAAAACAATTCGCTTCACGCCAATGCGAGTAAGCATGACCATTTCGAAGTGTTTGGCTGTGTATTTGTAAAACTCATTATTACAACAAAATTAAGATTACCATTAAAACAAAAGTTTTACAATCTACATTCTAAATGAAGAGTTGAAAATTTGAGTAAACTATATGTATGTTGTTTTTCTTCTTGCCAAAGTGTGCTAACACTGCTCATATTTTTGAATCATTTTTGACCAGAATCATTTTTGACGTAGAGCCCTTGCAACAGCATCTTACACAATTTTGCTATCATAAATTTTCATAAGTAAAACACAGAAAAACAAACCTCAATACAGGCAAGCAAAACGTGCACGGTTGAAAAGTTTGCAACTGATTAGCGCCAACAAGTCCTTATAGCCGTCGGAATCTATCACACAACTGCCGGCAAGTGTGTTGCGAAGCACGACAACTTTAACAAGTTTAACTAACCGAGCCGAACGAACGCTCGAGAGGGAGCAGGGCCTCGGTTGGGCCGGCGAAGGAGCGGACCCGGTTGCACGGGTTGTCGTTGTTGGCTTGTTAGATTGCATGTTGGTCTAACATTCTGTTGCTGCCACTGTGCCACCATGGCCCGGCTCCAATCCTGGGTTTTTATCTTCTTTCCCTCCGCGTGACCCAGGCTCTCCGTTCGGCTCATCGAACCATAAAGCCGTGTGGTCGGACCGGGGCATGCGTCTCCTGCCTTACAAATCTCGGACTCCCTGTACAGCACATACACACACACACACACACACATGGGATCCCGGTTTCCGAGGAATCGTTCGGCAAGCATTAAGTTAATTGCGGGAAAAAGTTTAAATTAGTTTCAAAAACTGTTCATCTAGCTTCGTGCGCATCGGTGCTTTCGCCCAAGGCGTACACTGTGTTTTCTTTCCGGCTACCGTTGCCCGTGTCGCCCTCCTCCGAACAGATCCGAACTGGCGCGCTTCACATATGGTTTGATATTGTTCGGCACCACGCTCCTGGCAGCAAGAGTTTAGTTTTCCTAAAAGCCAGCAATCCCGTTCCAATCCTCGCTTTACAGCGTACCCCGTAGGTAAATGGTCTATGAGAATGTGTGTGTGTGTGTTCGCCAGTCGAAGAAGCCGATACCGGGAGACGAAAAGTGTCAATTAAACGATGGTAACTTAATTCACTTCAAACGAAATCCCGGTGTATGTGTGGGAGTGTTTTATAGGGTTCGAAAAAGAAAGTTCACATGCACGGGCCAAGATTTCCACGAGCGGACTCCGGAAAAGTTTCGCTCCCACGAAAACACGAAACCTCAACCGCAAGCATTGGCTGTCAGCTACATTATGTCAGGCACCTAACGGGGCGTTACATTCATCCCGCTGGTTTGACGGGGGAGATGGGTGGGGGGGGGGGAGAGGTGGTCGTTTTACCCCATTCATTTGACGAACTTCTCCGCACCACCAGTGCGTTGTGCTGCCTCTCCCCGGGGGCAGTCACATTTCGTGGAAATTTAATTTATTTGCTAATGTATGCTAATGGTTTGTATTAATGTTGTCGAAGCAGGATGTGACATGCGGTGGATGGTGCTCGGTCGTTTGGGTGCTGAACGGTAGCTTCGGTTTGCATTTGCGTGTTTGACCCACATCAGCAAACCATCGGGTGAAGCTGTGGCGTGAAGCAATAGAGTGTGATGGTGATTAAAAGAAAGATAATAAGGTAACAATTGTAACATCATCATGTTATGGTGGCTGACCTATTGTTTTTATTTAAGCTCGTTAAAACCACACCAGTGCGAGGGATTATAAGCCTTTGATCAAAGTTTGTATTTCATTCACCGCAGACAGTAAAATACATTTTGGTTCGAAAAAGAATTCAATCGGCCTATCACGGAAAAAATCTTCAAACTCCTGATCCACCTAGCAAAGGTCGACCGAAGGTGAAGTTGCATTCACATATCAGCAAGGATGACAGCTGCTTTCAACTCAAAGTTCAATTAGCAAATACTTTCCGGCGCAGGTTTGTTTCACATTTCTTTCACAGCCGACAGTGAGCAATAGTTGTTGCACACGACGATGCTAATCTTTGCCAAACAAAAACAGGAAAGTTTCTATTGGTTTTGCCTACCGTTTCCCACCAGAGATCCGTACCGGATGCCGTCACGTTAACGCATTCTAGTGTCACCGGTAAAGATTCTTTTTGCAAACTTTTTCCATTATCTCGCATCGGTTTAGATTTGTTTTCTACGGGCAAAGGATAAAATTGATGAAAGCCTCAATTGGGAGCGATCTTTTTCATAAATTTAAATCAAATGAACCGTGGCCGCTTGAACGATTAGTTTGAATACATTCTTCTGTACGGCTTTTTATTCGCCGTTGAAACGACTGAACATTTATTTACGCTTCAGAAAGCGACCTTTCGACCGAACATTCCATGCTTTGTGTCGTAGTGAGGCGCTCGTATTAACTCCATAACATTAATCGTTAAAAAAGCATTGACACGCTTCCGTTCCGCCACTGGACGTTTCAAACACTTTTTGCCCCTGAAAATATAGCATTGAATAGCAGAGCGAAATAGAGGAAACATTCAATGTGTACTCAAAAGAAACAAAAAAAAACAACGCACTCTTGCCACTCGAACGCTACTGTTAGCGTTGCATTTCCTGTGCTGTTCGGCCATTATCGATCTCCGAATAGCCGATCCCACAAATCCAGGGCAGCCGGAAGCGGCATATAATTTATCACTATCGATTACGTACCCCAATACGCGCAGCAGGAACCCAATCATGCCTCCCAGCACGCTCGCCCGAACTGTGTGTGCCCAAAACCCGTTTTTCATGAGCTTCAGCTTACAGATGGAACGAAGCCGTACCAGCACCACATGGGCCGTGCCAACGGGCATGGATCAAACGTATCGCAAGCAGTGCGCGTCAGAGCAAATATCGTTTGCTCAAACTTAAAACCATACACAAACACAGCTGCAGTCAGTGCTGTAAACGCACTGAACTATGACTCACGAACGTATGTTTTGTGCCCGGTGTGCTCCTCATTCCTAGTCTTGCATTCTTTTTTCACCCCATACCCTGCCCGCTTCGAGGTGGGGTGCCAAATAGCCCCCAAAATCGTAACATGAGCATGTTTTCAATCCATCAGAGTGATAAAGTATATGTGTGTGTGTGTGTATGTGTGTTTGTGCGTATGTACACACTGAAGATCCGTGATTTATTTTATGGCACGTTCACTACTTCTTAGCCCTGGCACACACCTGGGTACACACTGGTTTGATGTTCGTGCGAATCGATTTATTGCCGATTTGAAAGCAAACAGCTTTGCATTCATCTGCCTGTTCCACACACACACACGCACATACACACATCTCATTTGCAGAACCTCGGTACATGGGCCTCGGTACAGCTCGACACCCTCATTCGTCACTGTTGAACGGGAATTGATATATTTTGTCACCAAATTAATTTATGTATAGAATGCTAATCAACTGTAATAAATATGCAAGCAAAAACCCTTTCCGCCCCTGTGCGGCTCACCATTCACACACACACACCTTTGCTCTCGGTTCCATTTGCTCCCAGTCCTAGCAAACGCATTTCATTAATCAAATTGCAAAAATAAGCAAACAGCAGTATCTCGCTTCATTCGGCAGCTTTGCTTATACGCATGCATGAAAGGTGAGTGGGTGCGACACATTTATGCGGCTCAACCGATTAGGGGCAGCTCTGAATATGAGGATGGGAAAGGTGGAAAAAGGAATGGATTTCCATCTCACTGACAAGTAGAAAATGTCATTAAAGAGCTAATCGATGGAATTTAAGCATGCCTTTGAGTTCAGCAGCTTTGTTCCGCTTTCCTTTTCAATGAGATCATTTGAAGGGAAAAACACGGGATGCTAGCATAGAAACAGAACGAGGCTTATTTTTTATAGGGTTTATTTTATTCTTCAGAATTGATACTCATTTTAAAATTGCATTGTTCTATCAAGACCATGAAACAGCTTATTGATGAAACATTTACCCTTAGTAAACTATTTCACTGCTTCCCCTTTGACTAACACCCTTTCCTGGATTTTCGTAGTTCCATTCCACATAAAAATCTTGGTAGTTGCTTTTCTTCTCAGGAATATACGTTTCCCATAGTGACGAGGTATACATTTTTAGAATTTTTTTTAAACAAACTTCTTAAAATTTTACATCCACACTCTCTTATTTATATTTTTAATTAGAATTATTAATAAGTTTGATAACGCTAAAGTTATTTTTTACGTAGTTAGGGGATAATTTCATCACTTCAATGTCCCTTCTCATAGTTACCAGACAATTTTTTAAGTTTTATACTTTTGCTACTGCTGTGCTTCATTATAAGATAATTAGTTGAACCATGTTTTTACAGATTAAAATCTCTATCTAGGATTCTTTTACCATTTCACAAAATGCATCGCAATTTCTACTCCTACTAGTGCATTATTTTGTTTTGGAATATCATTTTATCTAATTTGTAAAAGACTTCACAATTGGAGGTTGACTCAATTTCACAGTCAAAATTAAGTTTATATATTTTTTTGCTAACTATTATGTACAATGTATTCCTCTCATAAATGGGTAATCTCTTGATAAACGTAACGATGCTTAACCACCACTACCACCACCACCACTACCACCACTACCATCACCACCACTCATTTCATGAAAAGTCCGTATCAGACAAATTTTCCCTTCATAAGGACTCAATAGAACGAGAACATGCGCAGGGCCCAAGTATTTCCAATTCAACAAATAGCAATACAACACGAAATCAAAAGCACCAATCGACACTTAACAAGCGTGAGGTGAATGTTTTAACAGCAAAGCATTTAATACCTTCATTGCATTTTCAGCTATATTTCATGTATCACGTAATTATATTAATCGATTCTCTTTGTGATTGACTTTTCGCTCCCCACAACGTTGGTATGAATAAAGGGCGAAAGGGGAATGGGGTGACGATTCCCATTAATACGTCGTTAAAATGGCACGTCTGTGATGCGCTATGGTACACTGGGGTGAGAATAATTAAATACAAAAAAAAACCCTTGAGAGGTTGACAAGACTGCCGTGTCGATTTTATTGACGGCATATTTGATTAAAGTCATTCCACCTCTGGAGGCAGGAAATCGTTTAAACTTATTTCCTCAAATTCAATAATATATATATTAAACATCCAATTATGTTCCAAAAGCTTCGGCATGCTAACGTCGCCCAAATTTTCCATTTATCTTACGACAAACGGTCGAGCTTTCATCCAGTTTTAGCCGACAGACTTCCACCACTCGCTTATCCATGCCATTAAAAACGGATTATGATGTTCCACCGAAGGCAAAGCGACCCTCTGCGAGGGGGTTTCGATTATCTGTGAATTGTTTTATTTACGGCCCGCGTTGTTATTGTCGCGCCGGGACGAAACGCGTAATTTTCGGGTTGTGAGCGACGGCATCGGCCAGGCCTATGCACCCGGCAGAAAAACGAAACGACAGAATAATGCATGTGTTCCGTGGGAACGGTTTTTTCTTCCCAGCGTATGCGTGGTGCGGACCCACGCACCGTACGGAAGCATGGAGGCGTGTACGTTGAACAGAGACATTTATTCCCACAAATAGGTTATTGATTGATGAGGTACGAGGAAGTGGAAGGTATTCCACCGAGGTTTTTGCCTGCCATATGGTGCCTGCGTGGTTGTTCACATTCACTGGATGGGTCAGTTTTTAGTGGGTTTTAGTGTTTCCCGACCGTTTTTGACGCAGGCCGTTGTTTATGTTTTCTGCGTCAGTCCATTCGGTGACTGCCTTTTTCATGCTACTGCATCGACAGGGGCAGGCTACCGGTATCAAGTGAAACTGGACAGATGTTAGAGAATATTATTTTATTTCATCATTCCTTTTTTTTTTCTTCTCCTTAATGGTTCGCTTTCCCTCTATCCCGCAGCGCCGACGGTGAGTACGTGGTAACAACGCTCACGAAAGCCATCCTGCATTACACCGGCAAGGTGATCTGGACGCCGCCCGCCATTTTTAAATCATCGTGCGAAATCGACGTTCGATACTTCCCGTTCGATCAGCAGACCTGTTTCATGAAGTTTGGCTCGTGGACGTACGACGGCAATCAGGTAAGGGGGCACTGCTCTAATCCACCAAACAGTCTGTCCCAAAACAGATGCTCACCGCAAATGCAACTCGTTGCGAGCAACGATAAGCCCCAGAAAGTGGCACCGAGCACGTAAACGCAGCGCAGATCGTAATCAAAACTGTCAGCTTAATTAAACTTTCTATATTTAATGCCTTTATCTGCTGTGCTGAGGGAAAACGACGGGTTGCAGAATCAGAAGACAGTGACATGATTTATATCAACCGGCTGAAGCAAACTAGTTGATGCTTTCGTTTCTTCGGAGGACCCATTTCGTAACTTAAGCTACGCATTAATTTCGTTCCGTGGGTTCCGTTCGGGAAGGACTGTGTTCCGCTCTTTCACGCAGCGATTAGGTTTGCCTAGAGGATGGCGGATGTAAACCACATTAATTCTTCTTTTCGTTGGACAATTCTTTCATAGCAAATGGTTTGTTTTTTGCTTTAAAGTTTGCTTTAAAAAGGGTTGCAAATGAATTTCATAAACTTGTTTAAATCACCTTTCAAATTTGCAGCACATAAGCGCCCGTCTGTGAATCGAGACTTTCCCGGCGTAAAAGTTAAATGATACTGTCCATTACCATAATTTGCTGTATCGGTTGCCTCGCCTGCAGCAAACGTATTATTTCACGCTCTCGCTGGTGAACATTGAATGAAAAGCAACGAAACGGCCTACAAAAAAGCGTGCGAAACAAACTTTCGCGTTCGGTAAACCATCAAAGTATTACTGCCCAGCGTTGTACCCTTCCAAGCAGTAACAGCAGCTGTCCTAATCCATAAACTTTGCCTCCTGATAGAAACGTTCCCACCATTCGCCTCCACTCGCCGCTCGCCTGTCCTTCCGTGCCCCAAAATGATGAAAGCGATGTGATAAAAGTGATAGCAAGAAAACATAAGCAGCAGCCGGGACACGCAAACAACAAAAAAATGCTGAAGATGACGATGATGAACTAGGTCGCTGTCAACGAGCCAATGAGTTTTGTCAGGGGACATTTCCGTTCCTCTTGAGCGGACCTTGATGGATGGAAGAAAGTTAGCGGCGCCAACCGTTGTTCCGCTGCCTGTTTTCTTCCGCGCCACCCTCTGCGATGGGTGTGAAATGGTCCCTGAGTGGTGGAGGGGAGCGGGAGGGTGGGGTTGGGGTATGGTTTCCAGGAACACTCTCTTAAGCCCTTCGCGCAGTACATAATTTGCCCTGGAGATATCTCGGAGAACCTCTGGGAAAGGTTGTTCCAGCATTTGCTTATTTCCATCTAACGCACACCGGGCCAGGACTTTCGCTTGTTTCGCCCTTCATTTCTTCGTTTCACTGTTTTCTTCCCTTTTGTTGGGCGATTCCACTCTTTGCTTGCCCCAGAAGCTATACAACGCAGGCCGGTGAGGAGGGATGGAAAATTAATAACGGTGCTAAAAGCAAAAATAAACTTCTTATTTTGTCAAACAATCATCGCACTCTGTGTAGCGAAGTGGAACGGAAAAGTTGATCTCCCTGCGGGTGCGGGAATATCGACAAGCTGGAGGGGGGGGGGGGGGTGAACAGGGGTGCGGTCTGCTTGTTGGCAGTTAATTTTCTTCACCAACCGAGCGAGAACCGAACGCCACCACACCGCGGAAGTTCCGGAGAACTTCCATCGAGCAGTGGGCAGGCGGTGTTTTTTTTCCCCCGCTCGAAGTCGCGGCGAGCTGCCGAGATGTTGGCCGATGAATGGTTGAATTGATTGGTGAAATGATAGCGATGAGCGAGCAATCGATTTGTGTGGTGCGGGCCAGTAGTGCAAACGAACCACACACACACACACACCCACCATTAACCATTCTGGACTGGGTAGGGAAGTTCCAACGTTTTCCCGCAAGTTAAAAGCA
Organism: Anopheles epiroticus; assembly: GCA_000349105.1. NCBI lineage: Eukaryota > Metazoa > Arthropoda > Insecta > Diptera > Culicidae > Anopheles > Anopheles epiroticus. The sequence goes on along the minus strand of KB670391.1, from coordinate 432,492 downwards.
CGGGAAACGACAGATGAAGCGTTTTCCGCACGCTCCTCAACGAGCAGCCTTCTTCCGCGTTTACAGCGTCCCCGCGGTAATGCGTGTCTTTGGGTTTTTGTGGGGCTACCGAAATGAAAATATTTGCCATTTCCCATTTCATCACCGTAACCGTTCAATTTTGCCTGCTGTCTCGCTCGCTCATTCCGCCGCTACTGGTAAGAAGTCAGCATTTCAGCGCAGTGTACTTTGCTGCTACTGCTGGCATCAAAACAACACGTGCAAAGGGGAGGACGGCTTTCCATCCAGTGCGCCCCGGAAGCAGGGTAAGGTTAAAAGGCTTTTGACGTACACGGGCACAACACAAAACGGGTGACAAATGAGGGCATTGTGCAGGAACTGGTGTGTGCGTTGATTTGATTCAACCGTATGCTCAACTGTGCGAGCTACACAAACAGACATAATTGGAGGGAACCACACCGGTAGGGCAGGGCGCGGGTGGCACGATGGGGCGATGTTTCGCCTGTTTGAATGTGAATTGCGCAATGTCAAGTTTGTTTTCCGCGACGAAGGCATCCATATTCGTACGGATTTGTTGCTGTCTAAATATTTCACTTAACAGGTCGGGTTAGCCCGTCAAGCCCGGTTGTTTGGTGTTCGATCGATTGAACAGTGAAGTTGGGTGGAATTTGTAGAGGAACATTCGTTATAGCCGAAATCGTTGGGGAAAATGAAATGAAAATGGTAAAAGCGACTTTTGGAAAGAGATGAAATAACTATTGATGATCTAATTGATGATATGTGAATAACAATCGTTGCAGGAAAATGGTATTTAATTGGGTTTATTGTTCGGAAAACTGTATCCACATAGCTCACAGCATTATCTTGGCAAATTCAACAGGCCTCGTGGAATACTTCATGACTGACAAAATTTGTATTGGTGTGCAAACGTTTTGATAATAAGAAATGTTCTCGTTCTACCAGTTTTAGGGAAATAGATTTCATATTTCAAAAATATTTTTCTCCAATGCAAACAAAACCTTTACCATATTTTGTTTGAAATAAACACATATTTTTGTATTTTCTTTCAATTTTTTTATGGTTCTCAGGTTGAGTGGTGCCACTTTGCTAATGGTTTGCTAATGGAAGTGGGTCAAAGTTCTGGTCAATTATATTCACTAGCTAGGGGATAATATAACTCTTGCTAGATGCATCCCACCCTACGGCATTGGAACAATTTCTGGTCAACAAATCGTGCCCTAACAAATATGAATATGTTAACATCAAAAATATGCCAAGTATAATCTTACCCGGCAAGAAAGAAATAATCTTCTAGCAACCTTGTCAAATAAACGTCAGCTTCATGATGGATTCTGTGGACAGCACTTTCCACACGAGCTGGTCGAGACAGTGTTCGAGGTACAAATACACATGCAGTTTGCAAACAGTAGATACATTTCTTTGATGTATTTTTCAATGTAATAGTGGGATATTATTGTCAAACACATATTCCCAAAAAAATATTTTATTATGGCTTTCTCAATAAACTTGCCCGCAAACGCGTTCATATCGTTGATGGGATGAGTGCTGGGTGGTCGGAGTGGTAATGGCGTAGGCTTACTACTACTATGGACGCTACTAAGACGTACAAGAAGACAAAGTTCATTTGGGCTTAGACGTAATGTTTCACAAAAAATGTTTATTGTTCCAAAAAATAAAAAGAGGCTCGAGTATTTACTACGGTCCATCTCGGAAGGACTATTTTCTTCTCTGAATAATTAAGGCACGATTCACATTTTTAAAATGAACAATTTACTAAACAACGTCTTTCAAGGAAGGTGAGGACTGTTTTGTTTATCAAAAATTCCTTTAAAAACACTCGCAAATGTGGATAAAACAATGAGTTACTTTTAGTATCAAACATCTTGTTGATGCTTACAACAATAGCAATTTTGGTTGATGTATTTTTATTTAAAAAAATCTGTCTATTTTCCACTTCAAGTTTCATCAAACAAATGAAAGATTCACTTAAACTTTACTTAATAAGGCAATATTTTGTACTTAAGACAGCATAAAACAAAACTCGTTACTCTTGCCAAAGTTTTTTTTTTTTTGACGGTGTACCTTCAAACAACACTAATCAAATTCGCCAGCTCCATCTTATCCACCGCCGGAAAAAGCGGACCTCCGGCTGCAGGTGGCCAATTTCGCTCAAATATGAAATAAATACCTTTCCAGTGTTGAAACACAAAATTGACCAGTCACCTTGAACAGAAAGCCATCTCAAGTAGCCATTGCCAGCCAAAGGCGGTTTAAAAGGCAGTGATGAGCATGCTTCCTTTCACTACTTCAACTCGCATCAGACAACAAAAAAAAAAGGACAGTTTGAGTCCGAGAGATCGCAACAAAGAGAAGCACATCCCCAGCCAGCACGACGGTTACTCGGTTGGCGAATGAGACAAATTGACGAAAATATGATTTTTATACTGCTTCCGTTTACCCGTGTCATCGTTCGCACGGGAGATGCTCATAAAACAGGGGGAGAATCGTAAAACGATGCTAGACGATAAAAAAACCACCACCACCACCACCACCACCACTGGCCAGAAAAGTGTTCCTCCACTCGGTGCCTATTGATGGGAAAACAACTTCTCAACCTTTCGCTTGATGGGACCGACCGACGACTCGGTCCTATTATCTTTCTCCTTCCGTGTTTACCTCTTTCTTGGTCGCTACTTTTCCATCTACACCTTGTGTCCTCTCTCTCTCTCTTTCTTTTTCTGCAACCACCTTGAGCGTACTTGTTTTATGTATTTTAATTTTTTTCCGCATGTTTCTTTGGAGTTGTTTTCGTTTTTCGTCACTTTTACCCCCCCCCCCCCTTGGGACTGGTAATAAAAACTGTACAGCAAAACCGGAGCCAAAAGAAAGTGTATCACCGACTGCAGCGAGAGGGTTGGGAGCGACGCGATTCTACCGAAAGTCGGGCAAAAAAGCTTTAAAAAGTGCGCACAAGTTGACGGCACCATACCCACGGCGGTACACCTTTTATTTGCACGAGCACGAATGGGTGGTTGAAGAGATTCGCGGCGCAATAAATGCACGCCGTAGCACCATTAGCATAACCGTCAGTATCGTCGCGTTTTCCCCTAATGGATGTGAGAGGGAGCGTTTTTGTTTTTTTTTTGGTCGTGGATGGTATTTTCCGTGCAGATTCAAATCAATTGCGCTGTAAGGCATGAGCCATAAAACATAATTCCTGGTGAAATGTAAATCAATTCACCGTTGCAGTTTCCATGTGTTCCGTTCTTTGTCTGTGTCAATTCAGGTGGAAATGGAGATTGAATGGCATTTTTAGGAAGGGAAAACTGCTCAACTTTTACAGTAACAGCCGTGTTGTTATTTTCTATTATTATTTTTTCGATATGGTGTTAAATTGTATTTCCTCTCAGCTTAAAGAACAACGCATCAGGCTTATGCAAATGTTTTCGTATGTTTTTTTTTTGCAAATTAAATACAAGATAGTATTCAAAGCATTTTAGAAAAAATATTATGATAAGAATGCTTGCGTGCTGTTCATATATTTCTTTGCTTAAAAACGACAACTGGCATTGCTCTGCTCATGTGACTTCTCGTCAAAGTCAAAGTCAAACTACTCAAATCTTGATGAAAAATTGTTCCATCTAAATTTATCTGTGTTTCCATGGCAATAAACAAAGCATGCTTGGTTAGTAACAAGCCACAAGCAAAATCACAAGCAAAATATGGTCCCCTAGAGCGGTGCCTGCCAGAACATTTCTAGTTTCTTTTCATGAGTTAATTATTTGTTTATCACGACCAATCGCTCCATGATCGGACCATTACCATCAGAGGAAACGAACGGGCCGACTGGCCGACTGGTCCAGCAAATGCCGTTCGCTTACGTTACCCACAGTGCTCACCACAACGGGTAGCAGTGTTTAGGATCAATGCTTGAAATTAGCACTGACCAGAACGCTAGCAGCAACTTGTGAGGCAGACTTGCTGTTTGTGTTTATGCTATCTTGAATCCGGCACTACCGCCACTGCCGCTTATCGGAGGAAAACTTCATCGTCATAATTTAATAAGTTTCTTTGCGGCACATTAGTTTTTCCACCCTCCCGTCCAGGGCCCGGAAGTCTTTGTTTTGGTGCTGCGTTAAAACAGCAAATCTAGCGTAGTTTTACGCTTCCTGGATGAGTTGCTGGCTGATTTTTGCTGAGAACTACACGGAAGTAACAAACAAAAGACACACACACACACACCTAGTATGATAAGTAAAAAGTTGATGATGGTGTGTAATTTGTACCCAAAGCGAAACAAAAATTCTTGATCTCCACTCGCTCGGTTGGTACGACTATTTGGAGTGGAGAAGAAAATGTGATTCCTTTGGCACTGCAAAAAAAAGGACCCCACTTTTAGCAGTCAGCGTAGCGTTGGGCGGTTGGAATGGACTGTCCTTCGCGCGATTTACCAACCAACCCGGTGGAGTTAAGTACTCTGACCATTTATCGCGCGTATCTGATGATTCGCCCTTTTGCACCCGGCAAGGGCAACGGATACCCCCACAGCGTAGCCAAGTCAGTGGCTTATCGTGTCACATCTTGCCGTATAGCATATTTTGGCGTATGTTTCTGGCCCGGCTGCTGTTCGTTCTTGCGCATTCTCCTTATCTTGGTTCTCTGTTTCTCCGCATTCTTTCCCTCACGAAATTCTTCCACCAGCGTATCGTCCATCTTGGTAGAGGTTTTTTTGCGATGCTTTTTCTTGCAGCAGCTCCATATCTTTCTGGAACCACGAACGAACGGAGGCTGTCTGAGATTGAATATACTACCCTGGGCACTGTGCCTTTGCCCAAGCACCGAGAGCGTCCCCTCGCGCAAGGAAAGCGCCGTGTGTTAGGGTGTGGCACGATCAAAAAGCTTCCAGTCCGTGTCGATGCATTGCCCCGTCCGTATTAAAACAACATCCGGAAACCGGAGCACAAAGTTCTACGCAGAGCGCCAGACCCAAAACTCTAGCGTCCGGTCCGGCGTCTTTACCGTCATCCCGTCCGATCCGCCCGTGCTCCAAGTTTTGCATCTCTTCCGCCAGCACACAATAAGTTGTCTCGCAAAAGAAAGGAAGAAAACTCCCGTGGAAAGAAACACATCCGTTCGCAGCGAGCGCTCGGGCTTCCTTTAATACCCGCTTCAACCCAAGCCCGAGCACACGGTGGGGGCAGCATTATTTATGCCTTCGTGTTATCATTAAATTGCATCTGGCCGTGTAATTCAATTCACTGCTGTGAGGAGCATCGGGCGCTCCTTCCTCCTTTTGTTACAGTGCAGACTTTCCCAGCAAAGGCATCGTCAGGGCAAGGAAACCAACTATCCGACGGCCAAGACGGCCGTTCCTGGCGTGCACTTTGGTGTGCATCAAGTTGCTCAAAAGTTTGCCCCTGAGTCCCCCGGAGACTCATTCGAGTCTCCCCCGCGGCAATGACACTGGCAGCATGTAATATGCAAATGGTGCCACATTAGGTATATTGAACTTTTATTGAACACAACATAAACACGGGCCGGGTGAAAGATATTGACCGAGCGCTGCAGCGCTTAAATTGAATCAGCCGTACAGCCTCCGCCACCGTTTTTGGAGCTGTTGCAATATTAATGCAATAAAGCGGACGGTGAGCCGGCGGACTTATTCTTTCCCGCCCAAAGATGCGTCTCAGCAAATAAAGTGCCGTGGGGAAACCGGAAAACGGAATTCGATTCCCGCTGTGCAAGCACTCTCGCAGAAGAAAGACGCAAAGCACACCACTACTCCGAACGATCGCGAGCTAATTCCAAAGCCGTATTACATTGTTAATCAAATGAAACGTACTTCACCGGGCGTGGCTGGGCGGCGGTAAAACTAAAGGCAAAACTTTCATTTCATGCCCCGGGGGGGAGGAAACGGTTGGTGGCCCGAACAGTGAAGGTAGGGAGGGGGGGCACTCGACATAAAACACAACACTAAACCGCTCCGAACCGCTCCGGCAGTAGTGCCCACGAGGGGGGGGGGGGGAGAGTAACCCACAATCGCTTCATTTATCAGCGTTAATAAATTATTGTGAAATTTTATTACAACATTCGCGCTAAACTGCAGTTTTATGTACCACACAAGCACACACTTTATTATGCGACCGAGTGAAGAAGCCTTTTCGGGTTGGGGTGGATGAAGAAAGGGCGGAGGGAGGAGGGGAGGGGGGCGCAAACTTATTTCGTTTGGCTCGGGCGTCTCGAAGGAAGTGTACGTCATAAAAAGGGCCCGGTCACACTATCATCTCCGTTGCTTCCTTTCCTTCCGGCTCACTTACGGTAAATGGGTTAGTATGCTTCTCTCTTTCCCTCTCTCTCTCGCTCTCGGTTTGTTTCCCACCGTGACGCCTCATCCGCCAAACAGTAATCCGGACACTTTGTTAATGGGCACGACATTGCCAACCACTTTGCTCACGGAACCGAGCCCCTCGCCCAGGAACGAGCAGGAAAGTGATTTCAGTGCTTGCAGCTGCGCCCCCCAGATGGACAGCTGACAGAATCTGTAATCGTATTAAAAGAAGTTGGAGTGTCCCGATGCTCAACTGGCGTCCTTCCACACTCACCTAAAGTCATTATCCACCACGATCTTTTCGCCCACCTTCACGAACGGTGTGCCCTTGCTCGAGAAGCTCTTAAACACGTTGTCCTGGTGCATGCTGCTCGTGTTGAGGTACGCAAACTTGGCAATGAACGAGGCGAACGCTTTGCGCGCGTTCATGTCGCTGGCCGACGAGAGCGATGCGGACGGGATCGGATTTCCGTGCACGTCGTGCGTATCGAACAGAATGCCCAGCTCGTCACCGTGCCCCACGAGTCGCCCGTCTGCCCCGTTCGTGCCCGTCTTGGCCACGATCGGCAGCCCGGCCAGGAAGTCCCGGCCCCTGGTGCTGGCGGACCGATGCTCGAAGCTGTACATGAAGGCTTTCGAGCTTTTGCTCCACGCTTGGGCGGTCACGACGGCGGGCAGGTTGAAGACGGCATCGGTCGTTGCCTCCACCAGCTTGCTGAAGATTTGCGTCACGTCCCAGCCGCTCGGGACTTCCAGATACTTGTCGAGCTTCAGGATGCCGCCCACGGTGTCCAGCGCCTGGACCTGCTTCTCCAGGCTCAGGAAGCCTTCCAGCCCGACGAGGGAGCTCGTTTTCTTCAGGAAGTTGGTAGCTCCCTTAAACGTGGACTGGATTTCCTTCACTGGAAGTGGAAAGGCGTGTGTGTGTAGGACACGGCATCGAAACAGTCGTCAACCTTACCATCGATCGCGTTCGCCGTCTCATCCTTGGTGACACCGATCAGCAGCGGGATCTGGGGAAAATCGCCCGTCTTTAGCGACTCCTCCGGCTTGTCCGTCAGCAGGCCCAACAGTCCGCGCCCATCGTCCTTCTCCTCCACGACCGGATTAAGCCCGGCCTGGGGCGTCACACCGTTCACGAGCTTCTCCCCGCTGAACCGCTCCGTCTGCAGCTCCGAATCCATCAGCACGATCTCCTCCGTCGTCTTGGTGCGCAAACACTTCACCACCTCGGTTTCGTTGCCCGCCGAGCAGCGGTGGCGCTCCGTAGCCTCACGGTACGCACCCATCGGTTCCATCTCGTACGCATTCGGCTGCAGCGACGAGCCGGACATGGCGACCACACCGGTAATCGAGCTGCGAGCCATCGTAGCGGACGCAAGCACCATCGCCGCCGACGCACCCGATCCGTGCCCGATCAGCTTAATCTGGGCCGGATCTCCGCCGAACCACGCAATGTAGTCCTTCACCCAGCGCACGGCCGTTGCCATGTCGAGCAGCGCCAAGTTGCCGGACAGATCCCGGCTCCCGTCACCGATCATGCCGAACGAACCGAGCCGATACTGGATCGGCACAAAGATCACACCGTTCGAGGTCAGCGGTTCCGCACCGTACTGGGAGGCCGAGCCGTACCGATAGCCACCGCCGTGTATCCACACCACCACCGGCAAACCCGTCGTCTCGTCCGGCATCTGCGGCGTGAAGATGTTGAGCAGCAGACAATCCTCGTGACCGATCACGCGATAGGGATTGTTCGGTTCCGGCTGCGGACAGGGTGGCCCATTCCTTGTCGCGTTGATGTCCCCGCTGAGATGCCGGTACTGGGGCCGAGCGAAACGGTTCTGGCCGGTGGGAGCCTCCGCATAGTGTATGCCGCGGAACGAGTACAGGCCGGTGTTGCGGTTCCGCAGGCCTTCGACGCGGGCAGCACGGCCACCGACGCGCACAAACACGACCGGATCGTCGATGGGCGGTGTTGCCGATCGGATGCCTCCCACGATCGCTTCACAGGGCAGCATCAGCAGGGCCAGGAGGGCGGCACATGCCACACAGAACCCGACCACTTGCGGGAGGAACGCTTTCTTCCGTAACATTTTAATGATTGAGGTCGCGCACAGACCTAAAAACCAACTACGGCTTGCGAAATGGGGCAGCTATTCTTGAAGTCCAATTATCAGCCTAACTTTGCTCGTGATATGGCGCGAGAGGGTGAAATTAAAAGTTTCTTCGAAACATTGTGTGATTCAAATGAACTTCAATGCTCTTGACTTCATATCTTCATATCTTGCGCCTTAATATGGCATTTGGCTATCAGGAACCGTTTTTATGTTTCATTCGTCGTTTCAACAAATTTTGCGATGCTTTTAACTTTTATACTCTCCACATGCAACCACTTTGGCGTACCTTTTTTAATGTCACCTTTATGAAACTTCGTTGTCTTTTCGTTTAAATGTCTTTTTAAATTTAATTGTTTTCATTTTCATTAGTTTTGGGTTTTTGTTTACTTTTTTATTTTTGTGCTTATTTTTCATTATCTTTGTATTAAGTTTCTCTTTTAACTTATTAACTTGTTAATCTTCGTTCGTTTATCTGCGTTATTGTAGTGATTAGTTATTTTTGTACATATTCGTTTGAAGATTTTCTTTATTACGATTCTTTGTTAAAGCACGTTTCTGTTGTTATGTTGTTTGTTACGTTTTAATGGATTTTGGTGACAGAGTTATTCCTTATGCATCATCTTTATTCTCCTCTCATCATCATCATTTATCTTCTCCGATGTATAGCATCATCCTCTTCATCAATCTCTGCTGCGATTTAATTATGCTTTGTGTTGCTAAGTATATTTGTTATGTAAGTAAGGTTTAATGTTGTATATTTCATCCAAGAGACAGACATATGTAAAAAAATAAATGAAAAAATGAAATGATTGTACCTAAAACTGTACAAACAGTTATCTAACATAATGTAATTAATTAAAAAAACTACCTTTACTCATGTTCAACATTTATAAACATGCCTTGAGTAACATTTCGATTCTTCTATCGACAATGTTCTCAGTTTTGATCGTCTCGACACTATCGTCACTGTTCCAGAAGCAGCACCCTTCATAGCAGTTTGCGATAAACGAAACAGCAAACAAGTCAACTCGAGCAAGTGTCCAAAAACAGAAGCCAAGTTGAAGATAAAATTCTGCAGCTCGCACTTGTAGCTGCACTTTTCTGCTCTAACGTCGTACAAATCCAATTTGGTGCAAACTTAACGGTCACTGCCTACAGTTAAGGGAAACGATGTACCAACGTGCCCGGAATTCACACAAAAATTGCGCCTTACCCAGTTAGTTCCAAGCATAAATTGAACGTAATCAATATCTACAACCGTTCAACTAAACCAGAACCTCCTATTTTTTCCCAAACACTCAACCAGCTTGTTTTATTTACCTAGCTATTTAGTGTCGCTTGAGCTGTGTTCCTCCTAACCCCACCCCCGGGGAAACCTCGACCAAAATATGCACAAAACTGTCAGCAAACTATCCACCACCGCTCGTGTCGTGCTTCGGCCAGTTTTGGCGAGGCTACTCGGTATAAGTGGGTAAGGTTTTTCTTTACGAGTCGTACTGCTGCCACTTCTGCTTTGGTCTACTTTTATTTCCCAATTCTCGAGACCGCGCCAGACACGAGGACACACGCCCGGCAGCACTCTAGGACGAACAAGCGACCGACACCAGATCCCGATCCAGATTCCGGTTTTATCACGAGACGGACAAGATTGTATGTTTGCACCATACGTTAGGGACATAGTTTTATTTTATTGTTATTATTGAATCCATCCTCCACTTGAGCCGGGCCCACAGCCTCTCGGCGCACATTTGGGTAGTTTTATTATGGAATATTTTACTTCCTTGCGACTTTGTGCGCCAAGGCGACAAGGAGGGAATGGAAAGGGTTTAAGCAGCAGCAGCAGCAGCAGCAGCAAAAAACCAACAGACGAAGATAAGCGGCCTACTGCCGTGGGATCGAGACCTTCGCTCGATCAGCAGCTCGTTCGTGAAGGAGCTGCAGCTGCCGGGGATGGGGAACACAATTTATGGAGTAATCAGATAGCACAATAAATACGGTATTAGAAGAACCATAAATTAAATGGAGACAGGCCCGATTGGATCGAAACCGTTGGAGCTGGATGTAAAAAAGTAATAGTTGACAAATGAAGAGGATTTTAGTCAGTGATCTTACTGTCCCCGTGTGTGTCCATAGTGGTCACATTAATTACCGTGATGGTTCAACCAAGCAACCGTAAAGAGATCTGAAAGATAAATAATGAGTCTTTTCAATGGATTCTACTTTGCTAACTACAACTTTAAAGCATATGAAACTCACCAAACACGATGAAACGGGATTCAATCTAAAAGGCCCCTTTTGCTTCAGTAATATGGGTTTGAGTGTGTTTTTCTGCAATCAAATTTAACAATATTCTAGTCCCGAAGGAAAAAGTCCGCTTCATCGATCAGTGCGACTCGGCCTCTTACCTTCTGTATCAATTTTTGGCGTGTGTTAATAATTCATGCCGGTGTAAACCGTAGCTAAACGACGCAGCGCGCGCATCCTCAACCACGGAAAGAAGCAGAGCATGAAGTGGCCCTACCTTCGGAATGTCACTGAAAGCGCTCGACGCGGTGCCGAATCGTATGGATTATTGGAAATCATTCCAAATCCAATTTGCCAGCTGAGTACTTCGCTCGGTCCATTCCGGAGCGTGTGGTGAGCCTCCCGGTTCACAAGCAAACACTCAGGGAGGGTAGGAAGTATGGCGGGGATGGCATGCAAGGAAATCACCCCTCTCAACACCCACGATTTGTCTTGATTTGCGAGAATGCGAAACGAATCGAAATCGGCCCGGCAGGGTGGAGAATGTTATCACCATTGTGAAAGTTCTACCTACTCCACGATTCCATCCCCTCCCCTTTACACACACACACACACACACACACATGTGCGGACACATGGGCCACGCTTATCGGTGAGACTGGGCCTCGAAAAGCCGCGGCCCGAGCAAGCAACATAACTTGCGCCCGGCTTGCGCCAGCCAGCCAGCCAGCGATGCTAGGTGGCCGATAACGGTAGCTGGCGAGCTCGGCGTAAGATAAAGGCGCCGTTTCATATTCATGAAACTTTATGATTTCCGGATACCGTTCCTCGATTCTCAACTCACCCTCTCCTCTCTGTTTGGTGGTTCGTCGGCCAAAATTGTGTAACGTTCCGGGGGTTTGTACTGCGTCACACACACACACACACATACAGAGAGCGACGGAATGCTCGATCTCATTCCGAATGCTTCCGAATTCCTTCGCGCAAGCCTTCGCCTTTGCCTGTTCCACGCTTTCCCCTAACCCTCCTCCGACACAATGGGATCGAAGCAAGGCGGTGGGAGTGGTGGTGGTGGTGATGGCGATTTTCATAATTTCATATTTGTATGCATGGAAATTGGCGTCCCATTCGGTGCGAAAAGTCCAGAGATTGGCAGGACGCTCGCGCCGCGAAGCAGCAAAGGTCATTCCGGGAGGGGAGGGAGGGTGATTGCGGAGGGTTCCCGCTCCCCGGTGGAAAGTTATGCCGACCGGAAAGCAGCGGGAAAGCATACGGTACCCCAACAAACACAATATACATTTATGGCCGTCCTCCAGCAGCGTCCCGCCTTCAAATACTGGCAAAAGGTGTCGGTAGGTGTTGGGGCACCATCTTAAACCGAGTTTGGTCGGCTGACGGCAGCTCCGATCTGTTGTTGGCGTGATGGGCTGCTGGCAGGCTTCTCACGCCACCGGTTCGAACCGATACACCGCTGGAATACGGAGTACGGGTTTGTCCTGACTTTGGGGCACACACGTGGCCCGACACCTTTTTGTGTGCGTGTTCGATTTGTGCTCAAACAAATCACACGCCCCGCTTATGCTGCGGAAAGGGTGGAGGAATGCAAATCCTCCAATCTAACTCCTTCGAGAAAGGGATTTTTTTCACTTTTCATGTGCAAAAGTCAATCAATCCGACGAATCCACCACTGGCTCAATTTGTATCAATCTCACTCTCTCACACACACACACACAGGTCACCGATAAATAAATCCCACCGCAAAGCAATATTAATGACAGCCGCGGAGCAGCAAGTGACGCTGGGAAGTTTTGGGAATGTGGCAGAAATTGAAAGCACAAAGCATCAAATGCGCACGCACAATCTACACCCAATGGTCGCCATAATCTGCTCAAAAAAAAAACAACGATAAAATATTCCAGCAATCCATCACTGCGTGTGTGTGTGTGAGTGTATTGCGTTTGGGACACGTGCCCACCCAAAATCATGTTTCGGACAAGATAACGGATTGAAAAATGTGACAGAAAAATAAAAAAGCCACCGGGGGGGCTGGGGAGGGGGAGGAGGGTGGCAGGGACATCACCATAAACATGGCCCTGCCCTCGGGCCCAGACGGGCGTATCATTGACAAGTTGACGATAAGAGTGACCCCATGCATGCGCACGAATGAAGAATTTTCCATTCTCTCTCTCTCACACACACACATTTTCTCTTTCCCTGCCACATAGGCACATAACTTCGGCCACCGAGACCGATCGTCCTACGGCACGCATAATTTCACATGTGGAAAGGGAATGTACCGGGAGACCTTTCCCTTTTTTGTACCTAATTCCTAAGATTTTTCTGCTACACTCCCACTTTCTCCTCTCTTTTTTTTTTGCACTTCACGAAACGTTGTCCAACCGCAAAAAAAATAGAAAAGACTGGAATTGATTCAAAAGTGGTTGCGTAAAGTGTGCTAGAAGGGAAGCAAAAAAAAGCACGCACACGATGGCCTTCAACCGGAACCACCCGTTTTCAACTGAATGTGCTCGAGAATGGAATGGAGCGGTCAAGGAAAAACAAGGAAAGGGAAGCACGCGGCCCCAAGAATGGCACTGTCTCTCTACACACACACACACACACACACTCCACACACCCAGTATCGGAATCGTATCCTTTTTGTTTTTTTTGCAGCTTGGGTCAGGAAAAGGGTCTGAAACACTGCAACAGTGTAAAACTGTTTAGTGTGAAATAGAGTTGAAGAGTGTCCGTGGTCCGTGCGTGCTTGCAGGAAAGACTGGATGGAGTGTCCCTTACAAGAGTTATTGAGACCCGAAGCCGAATGGAAAGGAAAGGATGTCCTAAATTCTTTTCGAACGCTTCTCTGAAAACGCAAAAAGCGTGCCTCCTCTCCGTGTTGAGGGAGCTTTTTTTTTTTGTTAATGGAGCTTGGGATTTTTGGTTTGCTTTTCGTTCGTTCCTTCGGGAAGCTTCCTAGCCTTCTCGTACGAAACGAAAAAAAAAAGAAGCTTAGCAAGAGAGGAGAAGGAACCGATGCATAAGAATGGATCTGGAACGGAGTGTCCCTTCGGCAGTCAGTTAAAGAATGGAGCCCCATTCTAGGACTCCTAAGGCTTGGATACGGCTTAAAATACGGCAAGTGCCCTTCCTGTCGACGAGAATCGGGGATCGTTGCGATTTCTTTATGTTGCGTTTTCCACGTAACCGTTACTGAGAAAGACCCCCCCCCCTTCCCCAACTCCATCGGTTTTTGCACTCTATCTGCCTGTGTATGTGTGTATGTTTCACTATCTCTTTCTTTGCCTAGCGATCACAAGCAAGCGCCACACATTCCTTCCTTTTCTTTCACTTCCGTGCCGGCATTCCCGGCCAAGGCGGAGATTGAAGTTTGCAAGAGCGGAAGATGCCACCCCGCCGTGTCAGTGTGCACCCTCACCACCCGCACAAGATTGCACCATGTAAAACAAATAAAAGTGAAGATGAAATGGAACATAAAAATTTACGACACTCGGTAAATTGAATATAAATTCGAAGCTAACTGTGCTGCTGCTGCCGCTGCTGCCTCTTGATGCGATCCCGAAGGTGGCAAATGGTACCCCGGGGTCGGGTCGGAGGCACACAATTCGGCACCTTTTTTTTCCATTGCTAGGGGTGACCAGGGGCGAGAAAGTGTAGATAAAATAAATTGCAGCTCAAGATACCTTCCCTCCTTTTCCCGGAGATGATGATCCGGTTGTTGGGGGGTTTGGGACAGGGCGAACCAGTCGTCAGCAGCACCACTTGACGAAAGCGGTAGAGCCACGGAGAATGTCCTCCGCGCCGTGGAGAGCGTTCGTCTGGCATGTGCCACATGGTTAGTTTTTTCATCGATCAATCACCTCCGTCGGTGTGGTGTAGTGATTGCTTTTATCCCCAACCCTATCCCTACCACACCACCCTGTCCTCGGGTAAAGCCCTAACCGTACAGCTCTCTAACCCGACCGAGACGTTTATTGATTCGATGCGAATCTCGAGTAGATGAAGGTTAATGCTACACCAGCGAACCTTTTCTGCTAGCGTGCGGCCACACGGTTGACAGTTGATTGAGTGCAATCGTTTGCGATCGAATGGTTTATCTTGGCGTGCACGTCATACGGCAATGCCACCGGTGCTACAGCGCTGGAACAGCCCGTAACCGCCTTACGGTGGGCGAAGAAGCAGTGGCAGAAGGGAAGGCTCAATCATCTGCAGAACCGGCAGTCAATTACGATAAGATGTGCGCTTGGCACTGCACCACGTTTACCTTGCACTGCGGTGTGTATTTGTTCCTCCCGGTCTGCAGGGTCGGACCGGGGCGAGGGTGAGTAAATAGTGCTACATGTTGTTAGCCTAATCTGTCCACCCCTTCATCCCCCTCGGACGGTCTGTCGAATGTTGAAGTGCATCGGGAATGGATGAGCGGCTCGGCACTGACACTGATGTATTGCTTTCAATAAGCGAACGCTAGGTTCGTGAGGCTCGGCGGGAAAGCTTTCTCGATAGTGCGAGAAGTTCGATGCAATTACAAGTGATGAACAAGCAGATTGGCGGTTTAAGTGTGCATCAACCGGCAGGGCAAACAAGTAACATTAAGGGTTTGTTTCAAACTCGGCTAAATCAAGCAGCGAGCCTCCTGCTTCCGTTGATTGACATTTATGGTTAAAGTTTTCTTCGTAGTTTTACTTTCATTGCTTTCTGGGGTGGGGGGGG